>JAOXYD010229493.1:0-18109 GCA_028565735.1 Pinacopodium congolense
AAATGATTTTATAGACAGTGTTACAACACAAATGGGTCTATCATTCTTTAAAAAGGTAGGTTTAATTGATTTGAGAACCTTCATAGACCATTGTGCCTCTATCATTTGAATTACTTGTCGTGTTTCCTTGAGGGATGGGATCTTTCTTGTTTAGATTATAACAATTCTTCTTCAAATGTCCCTTCTTATCACAATTATAGCACTTAAAATTCTTCTTACTTCTGGATTTTGATCTATTATGATTGTGGCTCCCACTTGGACCATGCTCTATTAGTCTCCCTCTCGTCATTATCAAGGCCTCGGCTTGGTGCGAATATGCCAACTTGTATTCCTTACTCTTGTGTCGGCTCTCTTAATTTAGAACAACGGCTGCAATATTGTCAAAAATTAGAAAGTCTGTATTATTTGTTAAATTGATGACGAGTTGATCATATGAATCTATTAGGCTTTGCAGTAGGAGTTCTGCACGTTCAGTTATCTCTATTGTGCGCCCCAACAATGTAAGTTAGAAAAATAAAGTATTCAAAGTGCTTAGGTGTTTTGTCACTAAAGTGGATCTTACCATGCACAAAGTATATAACTTCCTCTTTAGAAAATTTTGTTATGGAGTGATTTAACCTCGTACAACTTTGTAAGGTGATTCCATATTTTCTTCGCTGTCTTATTCTTCTGTATGCTGGATAATGCTCTACCTGCTAGTGTTAGGTGAAGATTAGTTACAGCATTTCCATCATTCTCATCTTGCTTTTCATATGTAAACCCAACTGGTCTTTCATTAATGGCTGCAAAACAATTATCTTTCCTCAAAATTGCCTTTATCTTCAACTTTTATAGTGAGAAATTACTTCTGTTGAACTTTTCAATTTCGTACTTTTTCATCATTACTTCTATCATAACTGTGATGTAAATAGTACTTTTAAAAAGGTGAATAATAATCTAACTTATCTTTTGATATGGAGGATCTACTATTGGTAGCAATTACAGAGCATACAATAAGCAGGTATATACACCTTAGGTTGGCTATGATACTACTTGTTGAGAAAAATTGGGTTTTAAATAGAGTAGTGTCACAACTTAAACGGAACTAAAAATATTGAAGATAAAATAAATACACAAATTTTACGTGAAAATTTTTTAATTTACGATAAAAATTACGGATAAGAATAGAAAATTTTCACTACTGAAAAATTAGAGAATTACAAGTAAAAAACTAGACTCACAAAACATACATACAATTTTTTAATATTTTATTCTCTCTTTTATTTTTCTCACTCTCACTTCTCTCGTTTCCTTTTTTTTTTTTTTTTGGATTGCATTCCTCTTATACTCTCTCGCCAATTTATAAGTATGCGAGCTTCTCCTTCCTTTTGTTTTTATTAGGCCATTTTTTTTGTCTTTTTTTTACTTTGTAAGTTTTGTTTTATCGATGCCTACCAAGTCAAAATTTTATATATATAATACTTTTAAAAATAAATAAAAATATAATCTATTAAGACAAAACAATAAAACACCTTCAACATAATGTAAAATAAGTACAATATAATCATCTTATCAATAATAAATTTCTTAACTTATTAATCATGCCTCAAATAATGGTATCTTCCCATCACTAATTATTATCTTATCAATAATAAATTTCGTAATTTATTAACATAAGAAAGATAAGGGTAGCTCACATCACTAATTAGTATCATTATCAATAATAAATTGTGTAATTTATTATTCTTGTGAAAGGAAAATGTATATTCACATCACTAATTATTATCTCATAGAAAGTTTTCATGAACTAGATAATATTATTAATATCATTGCATTATCTTTATGGCATGTTTGGTTGCATTTCTTATTTTTGTTTTTTAATTTTATTTTTAAAATAGAGAAATAGAGGAAGAAAATGTGTTTAGTTATATTCTGCTTTTTTTATTTACAAAATTAGAAAAATAAATAAAAAACAGAGAAATAAAAAATTATGTTTTTCTATGTTTTAAAATAAATTTTATAAATATAATTTTCTATATTAACTAATAATATATCTTTTAAAAATATAAGAGTATTTTAGTCTAAAAATTTAAATTTATTTTATATTTAATTGTCATAACTAAGTTAATTTTTAATTACAAATCTCAACTAAAAGTATTTTAATTTTTAATTTTTTAATTACAAATATCAACTAAACATGTATTAATTTATCTTTATAAGAAAAAAAAGAAATAATAATACAAAATAATAATAAAAAATAGAAACGATCCCAACCTCTTATTATCAATTTTCTAGTAGATAGTACTTTTCTTTTTAGTTACCTTATCGATAAAATAAAAAAAATTTCAGAAATTACACATAAATATGAAATTTCTAACATGATCTAAATGAATGTTAATAAAAACATTTAAAAGTTTAACTAATAATATTAATTATTAATCTCATTAATAATTCATAAAAATCCAAATTACCAAAATATATTTTATTAATATCTTTAAAATTTTCATTTTTGGATTTTTAGAATCAATGTTAAATACTAGATATATTTATTTTAAATAAAATTTTAAATTTTTATAAAATTTAAAATATTAAAAACTAAAATATTTATTATCAAATAATTAAATAATTGTTTGATCAAATGATTTAAAGTACAGTGATCATAATTTTTATTCCATAGTTAATATCAAATAATTAGATAGAGAAAACTAGAGTGGACTATGGATATCTATTACCTATTAACTATATAATAATAATCTATTTTATTTTATTTTATTATTTTAATAATATATATCATTTTATAATTTACAGGTAATTTACAGTTACGAATGTTTATAATCTTCAAACTACGTAGACATGTCCTATTAGACAACATAAACCAAATTCATAATAAACTAAAATTTTGATTAAAAAAAAGTAAAAAATCAATAAATTTTATAAAAATAAAAAATAAATACTATAACGGAACTCATTCCAATCCATAATTGAATTAAAATTAAAAAGAATATATACAATATCTACCGTAAAACAGGAGTCAATCGGGTCCTTACTTTGTACTGAAAACTTACGTGTCAGTTTTATATTGCGTTGTGTTGATCACTATCTGACACGCATGTCATCGTAGTATCGTAATTACAACCTCGGTGTGGGCCCACACAGTATTACCTCGTTCACTCCGTCTCTGAGACAAGATGCTGCGGTGAAAAACAGATGTAAAACAAAGATAGGAATTAGATATTTTACAGAAAAAACTTCTGATGATGTTCTGAGTAACAAAATTGAATCTCTTCTCAGAAAAGCTTCAATCTTCTTTTCTATTTTCCTAGTGTTGGTAGCGTTGTGGGTTTTTGAGATTTTGCTTTCTCTACTGCACTGGGGGTGCTGTTTCCTACTTGGTATTCCTCCCATCTTTTTCCTTGGCTTTGCATGTGTGTTAGTTTGCTTACTCTTACCCTTTTTTCTGCTCCATTTTTTTTGTTGGCCTTGTTGGGTTCCTCTGATCAAATCCCAGTTCTAGGATAGTAGTAAGGAGATAAGATTTTGGGTTACCATGTTTCTCTCGGTTTTCTTAGCTGTTATTGTTTTTCATCTTGTTACAGTTAAATTAAGGTTAGTTTGATATTTCTGGATGGTTACAGATGTGGGATTTTGAAGTTTAAATTTGAAACCAAACATGGGCTGGGGGTTTCGTGGGTTTCTTTTGTGAAAGTTGGAGTCTTTGTAGCTCTCAGTTCTTTTCCAGCTTCTGCAAATTTTGTTACGAGTTTAGTGGAAGTTGTTTTAGATACTTTTTGTTTATTGTTTTGGTCATACCTGTTGCCGTTGTTTCTAATTAATTGTATTTTTGGTTAGAGGTAATGTCTTTTCGCTCTTTCATGATTATTTCTGCTGGCTTCTCTGATTGCTTATCAAAGTTATTAGCTGTTATTGGCTTTCGTGCAAGGCTCCGTATCTTAACAGAAGTACTGTTGCCTAATTATCCTGCTATCATGTTACTCTACCTCAAGCTTCATTTTTTCTTAATTAAAGTTCAGAATTTTGAAATATGAGTCCGCAATACTACTATAATAGCTTCTCTATTGCCACTTAAAGCAATTCAAATTGCTTAACGACATATATGGAATTCTCATGATAGACAAACCTTTTTTACTGGCTGAGGCGGACGATTTGTATTTTTAGTGGCCTCAGTTGCTTTCATTTAGATTGATAATGACAGAGGAACTGTATGAAGCTAATCAGAATATATCTAGTTGTATCATTTTGTGAAGCTTAATACATAAAAAGATGAAGCGATAAAATTTTCTGTTATTCTCTAAACCAATTAAGCAAACGTCCAACTGTGATAAGTTCTATGTAATTTAACTGAATGAACCCGACATGGAGCTTCTAAAATCACTGTGGAAAAAGTTGGAATGAATAATTTTGAAATCGGATAATTGTGATTGCAATGTTCTGCGAGTCACCTGACCAAAGAAATGGGTTGCTCTAGTTGATCCTATCAAAGTTGTCTTTGCATCCCACGAAGTACCCTTGTTTACTTTTGAATATTTCAAAACATTATGTGAAACCCTGTCTACAGAATATTTGGAAATACTAACATCTGATATGAGAATCAGAATATAGCGAACACGTACTATATGCTAATTGCTAACTTGTGTCATTTTTCACAAATAGGTTCACCATGTATACGGTTTTTTAATAGATTTGAGGTTGGACAACTGATTGTTTATGTTGCCCTTTTGTTTGTTTAACATTCTACTGAATTTCAGTGGATTTCTTTACTTGGTTTGGGATATCTTTTTTAATGCATTAATGCCATCCACGAAAATAGTTTTGTTGAGGGGTTCTACTTCTAGTTTATCCTCTTTGGAATACTTATGTACATATGTATACACAAATAGTTCCTTATGTTCTGTGTGGATTCAGCATGATTTCTTGACTAATGGAAATAAAGAAGGAAAGTGTTGAATTAAACTGGTTTTTGTCTCGTACATTTGAAGGATTACATATCCATGTATTTGTTCTCGACTTGCCATCTGACATTTTATGGGTTTTTCTCATCCTTCATAGTTTTCGTATTGCTGATGATGAATAGTTCATCCTGTTTTGTCTAAGTCAAAGTGCCAATCATAAGCTGTTTGTGTCTAAACTTGGTATAAACATGCCGCATTATGCTCAAAGGCTGTGGCCAGATTTTGTGCACTCTTCCTTGGCCCTTTGATTAAGCAATGGCAATTGGATAAATGATTTACCTTCCGTGATCACATATTGTCCCCTGGTTAGGATCTCCTCTTCATTGGCAATTGCAATCAGTGACCAGTAATTTGGAAGTTTTAAGAATAAGCTTGTTTAACTTTAAATAACTAGGATGTGGCAGTCGAGTTGACCATCCTTTGTATTACAAAACTTACAGAGTTGCAACTGGTGAAGGCTTTATAATGGTTTTGAGGTTTTGTTACATAAACCTTTACGTGAGAGAGCATGTTTATAGGAGGTTTGTTGTGTTTTTTGGATTTTTCAAGACCAACCCTTTATAGGTACCATATTCACAGCTGTGTTCTCAGTATATGCTAAATATAGCAAGTACCTACTGCATACCATATCTGCCATATCTCTTTTCAAGAAAAAAAAAATCGTGTTATATTTTCGTTTTCTCAAAAATGGGTTCAGTTAAATGTGTTTTGGCATGTATACATATTCTTGCTTCAGAATCTGTGGACTCTTTTGCAAGAACTGTTGGCTAAGACCTGAACTTTTTTCGGTGAATAGATGTCCTGCTTGAATTATAATTTCTGATGGTGCATTGGAGTTATTATTGACAATTTAAAATTATTTTTCTGTCAACAAATTGAAATTATAACCTCCTATGACTTCTTTTCGGTTATCAATGACTGTTGTTGGTTGGTTCAGTTGAGCATCATTCTTGCTAAAAATGTATTATTTGAGGTGACACTTTTAGCTTCCTTTTCAGTATGATTAGTTCCTTATATCCAATGACAACTGCTATATTCAATGCAGGGTGGGAAAACATATAAGATCTTTTGGCAAGGAACTTCTTTGAGCAATGATGAATGAAGCAAATCAAGGTAACAATCTTCGCGCTTCAGCCATTCTTCCATTTAAGCGCAAACGTGGTCGGCCACGTAAGTACCCAAGACCAAATCATGAAGCGGGAAATGATCATGTTTCAAGAGATCAGAATCGAAACCTTGAAGGTAATACTCATGTTCGACCTGCAATAGGAGTCAACGCAATTCAACCACACCAGATAGATCCAGTTACCAATGCAAATGATGCCATGGTGGGTCAGATAGTTCATGGTGTAATTGAGGCTGGATTTGATGCCGGTTATTTGCTCAGTGTCAGGGTCGGCAACTCTGAGACCACTTTGAAGGGTGTTGTTTTCAAACCTGGACGCTATGTCCCTGTTTCTGCAGACAATGATGTGGCGCCTGGTGCTCAAATGATCAGAAGAAATGAGATTCCCCTCCCAAGAGAAAACCACAGTCAGGTACAAGGAGATAATTCTAGGTCCAGAGATGGAAATGGAACTGGTCATATGTCTCAAACAGCTAACACAGCATCCTCAAAAGGCAAACAAGTGCCTCAAAGTGCTCCTTTAGGTGAATCAAGAGGTAGTTTTGTGCCTGTTATGGTCCCGTCTGTCAATCTATCAAATGGGGTAGCAGCTCCTGGTGAACCATTTTCAGTTGCAGAACAAGCTAGCCATCAGTTGACCTCTGATGGCAAAAACATACTGGAGACTGCTCATTCATCAAATGGGTCAACTGTAATAAGGCAGGAGCTAGCAGTTGAAAACCAGTTTCCTCATTTTCAATCTCAAAATAACCAGCAGACCATGCTTCTGCAAAATGAAGCTGGTTCTTTTGTCCCAGGTTTGACAGAGGCACATCATGAAGGAAAAGCTAAATCTATGAAGGAGACAGGCAGGCCTTTTGAGAAGCTCTTAACTGAAGTCATCAAGAGGTTTCAAGTCCCATCCCAGTTGATGGAAACTACTAGCAGCTCAGCTGATAAGTTGTCCCCAAAAGACTCTGACCATAGCATGGAGGGCGAGGACGAAGACACTGATCGGGCCCTTTCTATTGAACCTTTGCAAGCTCTGCAACCTGATCTTCAAAACCACCCCCTAGTTGTGCCAAGGCCCATAGAAGAACACTATAGAACTGGCAAAATGACTGAACTTTTGCAGGTGAGTTGAAATCTGAACTAGAAAGTTAATAATGTTAAATTCTAGACACCTTTAAAGTTTTTAAGATTTATATAGCCCTTAAACGATGAAAATTACTACTCTTAATCATAGGCCAGCGAAGCTTTTAACATTTATAAATGAGTTCTAAACTAATACCTGGAGCTTAAGAAGGTTTTGCAGGAGAACATGATGGAGAATCAGGCGTCTCAAAATAAGGGGCCAACCACGAATTCCAGACAAGAACTTTGATGAAGCAAGAACATCCTAAACCGAGCAGGGAGAATTAGAGTATTTCCATTTCCATTTGCATTCGAGTGAGAACCAACACAAACCTCGACTGTCCTGTCAAGTTGAACTGATTTTCTCGAGGGGGCATCATAGCTACCGTTTCTGTACTATGTTATGTAAACTTTAGAACCAATTCTTGCAATTTGACCAGAGCATCGTCCCTTAAGCTGATTTGATAGATACACTTAAAAATTCTGCAGCTATGTGGGTAAAAGGAGAATCATCAGCTGCTTGTAATCATTTGGTTATCGTTATTTACTCAGCGAGCACTCTTGGTGATAGTAAAATTGTACAGCCCTCAAGCATCATCCTCCACAAAATTCATGGCCGTGTTTCATGAACTATCTGAAGCTTGAAAGCTTTTACCAACAACTACCACTTTTCAAAATGAAGGCTTTCCCTTCTGTCCGCGAGGGTGTCTTTGAGAGTGGTAAAGCAACTTACACTGATCTCGATAACAATGAAAAAATTTTATATCGAGGCGCTTGACGACCGTTGAAACCAGTTCTAAAGGCTTAATTTTGAGAGCATTCACATTACAGATCTCCATTGTTTTAAATAATCGTATTATAGTCGTAAATAGCCGAAAAACAAATTATAATCTCATGATTTCAGTCGTGTTTGATACATGTATTAATTAAGATTTTCCAAACTTAGATAGCATCAACTCTTTATCTGGATTTTTTTTATAGAGCAACATGAAATATCATGATCAGTAATATTTATATTTGGTATATTTTTAACGTATAATAAATATTATTCAATCCTCGGACATCACAGAAATCATGTGAGAAGAGGGGTGGTGACTACAACAGCCACATGGCTGGCAGGCGTATAAATCATTTGATGCAAAGGGTTTTCAAGTATGTCTTAACATGACAAATATAGATTGAATAGTGGATCATGAATACTAACGATCCATGCAAGATTTAATTAGAGTCCTCACTAGTGGTAAAATATTCATTCTTTTGGGCAACTGTTACGAAAGAAATCCAATACCTTCCACTAACAAAAAGAAGTATAAATTCTATACTGGTTAATCTCTCAGCTAACTTCATCAATACTACTAGTCAACAATTTCTTTCATATTTTGTATTTGATCAAAGTGGAAGTTTACAAAGTAATCATACAGCAGAGCTTTCTTATCACAAATTTTAGAATAATAGTTCAAATTTATACTGTGTTCATTTACATTACAAGAAGAATGTTAAACTGCAGCAAAAATGAATGGGAGAAGAAAGATATGAAAGGAGGTGTATGAGGGAGGGAGGGCGGAATCTAAACTGCATTGTGAGCAAAAAATGTTATCTAACCTCAGCAAGCCAAACATGAAGGGGTAAGAATTCCTAAATCCATCTTGAATACAATGAAAAGCCGCACAAGTATTAATCATCTGATGCCATAGTTGGGCTCTTGGAGCAGCTATCCTTCTTATGAAGTTCTAACAATTTGGATTCAGGAGAACAGAGACCTACACACAGGGTAACGTCAATATAGTTTCCATGAAGAAAATTTTCCTCAAAACTGAATCATTTTCTTGGATGAAAAGTTAATTTGTATCATCATAAGAAACTATAGTTGTATCTGAGGATTAAATTGTCGGATATGGCAAATCCTCTTCTCAATATTTCAAAACGAGATCAATATGCAACTCAGTTGTAGCTAAACTTAAATATCTTCAGCTCTAATATGCATCTATTATTTATCTGGTCATAGGGGCACAAACCTGAACATTTTGGAATGTCCCACACAGCAATTGAAGAGTCCGTGCACACAGGAGCACATAGTTCTCGATTGTCCTCATGATTAACATTCATTGCAAGCATCCATGCACCAATTGTAACATCTTCATTGCTGAACATTCGGAAACTGCAGGAAGAAAAAGACAAAAGAGGAAAAGAATATTAACAAGTAACATGGCCGGCACAAGCAGATTCTCAGTTAGTTGTTAAATGCATCCGTTATTACAGTGCTGAAGTAAGTTTAAATCCCGAATGAGGCTTCAATTGGGCCATGATGCCTAGTGAATGATAAGACAATTAGACAAGATTCGAAATGAAGTTTGTTCGATCCAATATTGATTGGCTTAGTTACTCAACCTATACAAGGCCACATCAGAATAAAGTTCAAATCATATTCCACCTACCTGCTTTGGATGCCTTGGTATATATCAACCTAAATAAAAACCTACACACTACAGATTGAAAAAGGAGGCTCATAAACTAGCTCTGGAATGATTCTTGTCCTAATTTTCTGCAGGATCAAGTAAAATGAGTAATTGCAAGCCTATTGTCACTAACTAGTTGAGACCTAAGCTAATTATGCAAAAAGAGGGCATCTGGGATAGCATGCGTGTTTGTCTTTGTTATGGAGATAGAATACAGGACAGTTTATGTACTACGCAACCAGTTAGTACATTATAGTAATGGATTCTATTTATGGTCATCAACTGGACCACAGCTGCCATGAAATTTTTGTAAAGTTGATAAACATAACGATTCAGTCTGAAGTGCCAAATTTATATTTAAAAAATGACTAACTAAAATGTACCCAAGTAGAAAACAGTTCAAATGTGTGAAACTTTGTATTCAACCTTCTATTTATTTTTCTTTTTGGGTCAAAAGTAGTCATTCAGTTTCTTAGCAAGAAGCTAAGGAAAGTTGACATTCCAGAATTTAGCATGGATCTGTAGAAGGAGTGTAAGGGGAGGAAAAAAAGAACAGCAAGTACGTCAGAAAGTAAGAAGTAATAGGAAAAGATTTTGAAGATAAAAACGTTCCAGTGGACAAGGTTGACGTGCAAGGCAATGATTGCCAAACTCAGATCTAGGGCCAGTACGGTAATTTCTTCAGCTAAATTGGAGTAGGTTGGAACAATCCAGGATTTTGGTACAAATTAGACTGGCCATTACTAAGTACCATGTGTGAGCTAAATAATGATTGAAATGCATCATCAAGTCTAAGTACCATGACTATAGTGTGGGCTAAATAATGATTGAAATGCGTCATCAAATACTTCCTTTGTGTAGATGACCCAACTCCAAGCTTGAACAATTTCAAGCTTGCACTTTCACTGAGTATCGATAGGGTTGGTTTTATATATCAACTGATAATAAAGAAACAACAATTTTGAATCCTTCAAAAATTTACACTTCATTATTTCCATTAGGAAGTGAAAGCAACATTTCAGACCAGAGCAAACTGTTGAAGAAGCTAGAAAGATAATGATTCTGGAGAAGTAATAGGAGGGGAATATTGGACACGCATTAACACCGTAAACATTTCCAGTAGGAGGTAATATTAGTACCTCTTTGATGGAAACAAGAAGGAAAAAGCCATCTTAAATATTTTTGCAAAAACCATGGATTACATAGTTTAAGGATGTCCTCAGAATAGTGATAAATAAACTTGCCTGTCATTTCTAAGGACTACCAAACTTGCAACAACATCAGCAGAAAGAGCATATATTGGGCCGTAAGCATGCAGAAAGTACTCTGATCCAAGCAAAGGGGATAGTGGCTCATACCTGTAAATATCAAAACGATAAGGCAACTTTATTATTCATGATTATGAAAAGGGTTAATAATTTTCCCACTGGTCTGTGGCATGAACATGAAGAAAGCTAATTCTGGAAACAATCGTAGTGAAGTTAATGTAAATAAAACATCAGATATGCAGGCTTCTTTGGGAATGGTTTAGACGTTATAGTGTATGAAATTTGTGAATGTCTAGCAGAACTGACCATTTAAGCTTAGGATCAGTGAAAACTGGTCCCTTTTTCATACAACCAAGGTATGTCTGAGAGTGAGAACGCTCTTTTGCAAGCAGAATGGAAAGACGATCTGTCATTTAATAGAAAAGAGCAGAAAAATATATAAACTAAGAAGAAACAAAACCAATTAAACGATAATCATAATCATAAAACCAAGTAAACGATAATCATAATCATAAACTAGCTTCACAAGGTTATTCACCTGGCCTCAAATATATATCATCATCAGCTTTAACATAAAAATCGGAATCATAAAGTGCATAAGCAGCTTTGAAGAATGCTAGCCTGCAGTAAAAGACCACAGATCATCAAGATTCCCCACGTAGACTGTATTAAAAAAAGAAAAGAAAAGAAAGGAAGACGAAACAAAGCAAACCCAAAATCAACACTAACGTTTTATATGGAAGCTTACTATACTGTTCCTCGATATCTAATAACAGAAAATCATCATATTCCGCCACCTCCCTTTTGAGCTCCAGCATCTTTGATTTATCATTAATTCTCCCGATAATAAATCTAAATGCTAAACCAGTCGATTCTTCCAATCTGCATCCCGACAAAAGTAGAAATACAATCTTTATTTTTAACAAACATAAAACCAAGCACAACTACTGACTAGCCACTTTCAATATCATATTAAAAGCTCTGAACTCTACATGAAATCTGGGGTTTACCGTTGAAGGCCCTGAGGATCGGAAGGCATCCAGGTCTTTCTCAAGGAACGTCTCCGACCCGAAGACCCAAACCCGGTCTGGATCCCAACGAAACCCATAACTTTGTGCCTCTTCTTCTTCTCACCATTTTGTAGAAATGTATCGAGTTCGGCTTCTTCTTGCTTATGTTTATTAGTATTAGTATTCCAGAAGACCCGAACCGATCGGAGCTCCGGGTTGTTGAGGCAGTTCCGGGGAGAGGAGAGAAGGGTCGTGAGGCCGAAGACAAAACCGGAGACACCGATGAGGAAGCACGAGAGTAGTAGCGCCGTTGATCTGCGTGACGGAGGTTGACGGGAGTGGCTGAAGGTTTTGGGAGAGTAAGGCATTTTGTTAAATAATTTTCCTTTTTTCTTCTTCAATCGTACTCGTAGCGAGCAGAGAAACGTTGAAGTTGAAGGTTGCCTGTCCTAAGAAACGATATTACGACATTATTTCATTAGATTACCGCATAGATTGGGTTTTCCATAATGTGAAGCATACCTGTAATCAGAAATGACCCGTTTGGGCTAAAATTTTTCATATTTTAATAATTTAATTTTTAAAAAAAATTAACAAAGACTATAAAAATTATGAAGATCTCTTTTAATATTAAATCATAACTAACTTTCAAAGTATGTTGTGCCTTTTATTCATCTTAGGCATATGTCCGTGGCCATTAGTTTTTCATGCAATTTGGTCACTAACATTTTACCAAATGCAATTAAAATTTCATTATTATGCAATTAAGTTATTTACTATTTCATGAGTTACATTTAAATTTTTTTTACCATTATTCGATGGAGGCTTAAATGTGTCTTTTCTGAAATTATATTGCTACCTCATTACTATGCCGTCCAATTTGATCTAACTTGAGACATTTAACATCAACATGTAACATTAATTTATAATTATCTTCTATTTATATTCTATTGCATATACGAATGACATTTATTTGATCATTGATAGGTCAATTTGATTCCTAAAATTTAACATAAAATTAAAAAATCTTACCATTGTATAACATTTGAATAAGATTTTAATATAAAAATATTTTAAAAAATCTTTAATAAAGTGACTCGTGAACAACATTAACACTAAGTACGAGAGGAATGTTTACCGGTGGAGGAAAAATTCCTCCATGATCCTTGAATCCCGACACTGTAATTCAGCAAAAAATTGGAATTGTAGATGGATTAAATGGTGAAGTAGCTGTTGTAAGCTTCACGGTTGTGGAGGTTATGTTATGATAAAGAAAACTTCTGGGTTAAGTGGATTTATCACTACTGTATTAAGAATTCAAGCATTTGAACCTATAACTCCAACTTAGGAATTTATTAGATCATGAAACAAGTGTTAGATATTAGGCAGATAATTTAACTCAATTTTAAGCATTATATAGGAGATGGCAATAACACGGCCTTCTGGTTCGATAATTGGCACGAAATGGAGCCCCTATATATGTTAAGGGAGTACTTGACCTTAAAAGCTATCATTCCCTTAAGCACTAAAGTCAGATCATTTATTTGGGTGAGACATAGTAGTGGATTGCTCACTCCCAAAGAGGATTCCAGCACAATTAGGACAAAAGACCTACTTATTCTCTTAATGAACTTTACCAAGACAGAGTGGAATGGACACTTAATAAAAGCAAGGTGTTTAAAGCCAAATCCTGTTGCTAGTTCTTGATAGGGAAGTAGCCTAAGTTGAGCTAGTACCATGCAGTGTGGGATCTTACCCTATCCCCCTCTTATATCTTTATCTTATAGTTAGCAATAAAAAAAAAAAGACTGGGGATCAAATTAGTTATGAAATTCGAAGTGGCCAATAGATGGTGCGAGCTTTGCAACCTTAAGATTGAAGACTTGGATCACCTTTTCTTTAGATGCAGTTACTCCTTTTATATCTGGCAAAATGTTCTTGGATTACTTGGTCTTTCGGGTACCTATATGTGCTGGGAGGATATAGTGAACTGGGCAGCTAGGCTTTGATTTGAGAAGAAGGGAGACCATAAACTCTTTGAACTAGCTTTAGGAGTGATAGTTTATGAGCTTTGGAAAGGGAGAAATCGCCAGCTTCACAGGAAGGAAGAATTGGCTAAAGAAATATTGACATTATGAAGCCTTAACATGATAAGGGAAGTAGCAGTGGTGAGGAAGTTTACTATGTTGATGAGTGCGGAAGCTCTAAACCAGTGAAAGCTTTAAGTGTATTTCATAGTCAAGCTCCTTTAATAGATTTTTATGTATGAACTATATAATTTATAATTTATAATTTATAATTAAGAATAAAATAAAATAAAATTTCTTTTAATTTATCTTTAATTCTCTAATTAAATAAATTATAATCATATATATTATATTGATATCTAATAACATGTCATGATTACTTAAATATTAGAAATGTTAATATGGTTTGACTTAACCTGTCCATACATGATTATAATGTATAATTTAATTTTTTTCATCTAGTGTTCTAATTAAAAATAAAACATAGAATTAGTGTCTATTTAAATAATTTAATCATGTTCATTTTTACTAACTAGTAAATTATTAATAATTGATATTTGAAAATAATTTTTCAAATTTCAATTTATTCTAATTAGAGAGTTCTGAAAGCATAAGTAATCAAAAGTAGTAAAAAAATTTCCTTAATTGTTTTAAGATAACAAATCATTTATTTATTTACTCATTTATCTTTATACAGTTCATACTATATCTAAGTACGAATGATTTGAACTACATATAGAATAAATCATAAATAGCACCAAAACAAGACAAATAATTTCTATATAAAATAATTTTGGTAATATCAAATCTAATAATTAGTTATATAATCATCATAATGATGTAATCTACAGAAATACAACTAATGTTTAATTCAAAATCCTCATAATTAGGTTAGTTTAGTGAACTTATTCTTGAATAAATACCTACACATTTTTTAAGTATTTACATATTTCAATTTATAAGATTGATTACTTTTTCGTAAAAAAAATACAAAATGTATATTTGTCTTACCCTTTCATTAATAACCTATCTTAATAAAACTATGATCATGAATAATTTAAGAATTAAAAAAAACTACATAGCTCTTGGCTCATAGCCCTCATGTGACTCCTCTATTATTTTATTCCACTAATCAATGTTAGTTGACTATGTAATAAATGATTAATGGAAAATAGTGGAAAGGTTGAGTGAAGGGTGAAAATGGTATTGTGGCATTGTAGGGTAGAAGTGTAACATTTAACAGGAAGTTGAACTCGATAATCCTTCTATAGTATCTCATAATATCTCTGAAAGTCTTTCCTTGATCGGTAGTATCAAACACAATATCAATAGCCACTGGGTGTTAGTATGAATGACAAATATACGATGGCTAGAAATGGAAGTAGAGTGAGACATAAGTGTTAGAAATTTAAGGTGGTATAAAACTCTTAACTAACAAATAACTAATTAAAGATTTTGTTAAAGATATTTTTTTTTTCTCAAAGATAATATCAATTTTAAATTATTCTTCAACACTCTTCCTTAATTAAAAATTAGAAAAAAAAATCTTTTTGATGCACTTCTCACCAATTAATTCAATAACGAATTTCTTCTTTAATCTTCTTTTCCATATTTGCTTATTAAAATCATTCTCTTTATGATCACTTTTCTTATAATGACCATATTGAGAAAATTTTTCTTTTTCTTTTGAAGATGAAATCTTAGTTAGATAAGCTCCTTCAATTGTCTATGTATTCCTTATTTTCTCGTAGTTCTTCTTTACTCTTGATCTTTCATCTTGACAGCTCAAACTCACTCACAAGTCCTTTAAGATCCATGAAGGTTCTAATACCATGTTAAAAATTTGAGGTGGTGTAAAATTCATAAAATTTGAGGTAATATACGACTCATATATTTAATAGGATAATGAAAGAAAAGACTAAGAGGAGAATGTAAATTTTCTCAATTGATAAAGTGAATTAACATACCTTTAAATAGGATTTAAACACTAATAAAATTAAACAAATAAAATTAAAAATATATGTTACTAATTAAACTAAATCAAAACAAAAAATTTAGATAATTTTGAAACTAATAAATAACTAATTAAAGATTTTGTCAAAGAAAGTATCAATCTTAAATTATTCTTCACTAATAAACCAATAGCATGCATATGAGAAATCGAAACAAAATAGGTTATATGTGAAGAAAATGATTAATTGGGCTAGACTTGACCCAATTTTCATCAAATCTGACCTAAACCACACTTTATAATTTACAAAACCAGAGAATCATCTTCCTCTTCTTTTCATTTTTTTCATCTTTTTTTATTTGATGAAACCCGAATAGGTAAGTTCAAGTGTTAATTTCTGCTTGCATATAAGTTTTTCTTTTCACTATGTATTTCATGGGTAACAGTTCCTCATTCTTTTCTTTTCTTATTCATTTGGAAATGGATTAAGGAGACAGTTTATGTTGTTTCATTAAAATTTTTTCTAGAAATTGAAAATTCAAGTGAGGTGAAATTCTATTTTTCCCAACTATTATTTCTCCTTTGTCATGGAAATCCAAGCTAATGGGTGGTTTAAAACCTATTATAGTTGATTGGTTTGTAAACTTTTTTAGTAGAATTATATGATTAAAAGTTGGAAAACTTATTAGAAGAGAAGGTAGAACCGAAAAGGAGAGAAGAAGAGGAAAAGGGAAGAAGAGAAGAAATGGAGCTGAGAGGATCGAAAGTTAGGAAGGAAAGTGAGTAGGAATTGATTCTAGAAATAAAATAAGAGAGGAAAGAAAAAGAAAGAAAGTAAGAAGAATCTAAAGAGAGAGAGAGAGAGATGAGTATAGATAGAGGGAGTAAGGAGGTCAAAGATGAGGATATAGTTGGGTTTTTGAAAAAAATTGAGTTATTTTTGAAATTTGAGATTTAAAGGTAATTTTATAATTATGAGTAAATTAAGGGATAAGATAGGAAAAAGGAATTTTAAGGGTATTGTAGGAATTTTGAAAAATATTAAGGGTAATTTAGGAAAGAAAAGGGGAAAGATGAGTAGGGAGGGGTATTTTGGAATTTTTAAGAAAAAGTAGGGTTAAATTTGGAAAAAAGAAGAAAAAGTTGGATGCTTTTTAGTATTTTTAAGGATATCAAAGGGAAATTAGAATTTTAATAAATGTTAATGGAATTTAAGTAATTATTAGAGGTAAATGAGCAAAATGTATTTTTAATATCTAGGATTTTTTTGTAAAAAGAAATGATTTGATTCATTAAGTATAAATTGGATAAATTTATTCCTCAAATAAATTTAATAGTATTTTTATAAATAATTAGGTCATAAGGATAGGTTATAGAGTAGATTGGACTCATTGAAATAATTATTTTAGGAAATCAGGTAAGATTAACTTAGACCGTACCCTTATATTTATATGTTATATGCACATTGTGAATATTATCAAAATGCATATTTTGCATATTTGGTGTGATTTATGACTACAATACATATTTTTGAGATATGCGAGTTTTTGAAAAATAATGAAATAATTAATTAACAAAGTAAAATGGGAATTAATTGATTATTTACTGTTACCTATTTTGTAATTTATAATGCATGTTAATTTTTCAATTGAATGCGAATTTCATAAGTGTACATTATCCTAATTATTATGATGAGTACTAGTTGAGTGAGATTTCCTATACATTAGAGTTAATAAATTTTTTTTGGTATAAACAACTTGAGATTGGATTATGATAGATTGGATTATACTAGATTGAGTTCAGAATAGTGATGGATTAATGGCTTGTCTATGATAGGCTATATTCGATGGTCTTGATATTTATGAGATGTTGATATATGTATGAGACGTGGCTAGGTACCTATCCTTGGAGTAGGTATCGGGGTATCTTGGAATGCCCTGTGCTAATAGCTAGGTATCAAAGTGGTACTGGGATATCTTGAGTCTTGAAGATAGCCTGTGCTGATAGTTAGGTACCGAAGTAGTAGCAAGGTATTATGAGTTCTAGGAATACCTTGTGTTAATGGTTAGGTACTAAAGTGGTACCAAGGTACCAAATTGGAGTGTAGTGAGGGGTACATTGTGTCTATATATACATATACATATACCCCCAACATAAAATGACTTAGTTGTTGATCACCAAATCCCCAATTTTATAATCAATTAATCAT
>JAOXYD010229513.1:0-18107 GCA_028565735.1 Pinacopodium congolense
TTTACAATCTTACTTTCCAAGGGTGAAGAGTAACCCAACAACAACAATCTTACTTTATAAGGTGAAGAGTAACCTATATCAAATCTTTTCAAGGCAAAGAGAAGCCTATACAATTCACAAATAGCCAGAATATTCAATTCCCCCAAATTCAAGTAACTAAATACACCATGAAAGGTGTTTCAATGAATGCAATATTAAACTAAGGGCTTTAGCTTTCAATAAATGATTTGAATGAATGATAACAATCTTGAAAGCCTAAACACACTTAGTATGGTATAAATTACATAGAAAAATGTGAATATGTTCAAGCAATATGATCAAGATAAGCTAATTACAAAATCTGGACAGTTTAAGCACCCTATAGATATTCAGCTCAAAACATAAATATAAGTGCTTAAAAATCAATCCAAAAATACTAGATCACTCCTAACACCTTATGTGAACTAACCACAATAAATTTATACACCCAGAATTGATTAATATGAAGAAACTAGTGATTAAATGAAGAACATCAAAAACTAGATAGTTTTGATGTCTAAGTGAACTAATGCACACAAGTGATGAAATATTTAACCAAAAATTTGAAACTAAGTGTAATCTGACTCCTAAAAACTTAAACAAGCATAAAACAATAATAGCAAACACAAAAAAATAGATTACGTAAGTTCAAATCGGATTCAAACTCAAAATAGTGAAAATAGGAGCTATCTTGAAGTATATGAAAGTTCTAGCTCAATAATAGCCTGAACAGGCCTAAAAAATTTGAAATAAAGTTCAAAAATAAACTAGAGACCTTAAGCAATTTGAAAACTCCAACAACATGATTTTAAAAATAGGTTTGATCACTTGAAATTGAGATTCAAACTAGAATAGTCTCAACATAGACAGTTTTGATATATGAATGAGTTTTAGCTTTAATCTGATGAAATAGCACTTCTAAAATGTAAAGAATGGATCAAACAAACTCGTAAACACTTAAGCAAGGTATTAAACACAAATTTGCACACTCAGAAACACAATTTGACAACAAAAGATCGAATGAGAATAAGTACAGTGAAAAAGAGTGTAGCTTGAGGCTTTTGATGAATTCAGAAGGTTGATATGTTTTTTTAGTGTCTAAAGTGTTACAATTCATTTCTAAGGAGTGTATATAGTGTCTAGAGGCTTAACAAGGGTTTAGGAGGGTTTTAAAGATGTTAGAAAGAGGACAAAAATATAAGACCCGAAAGGAGAAACTAGTCGTTAGAGTCTGACTCTATAACGGCACCCTCTGGACTGATCAACGACGTCGTTGTACCAAGAACAACCCGCTGTTGATAGCTTCTGGAGACAAGGGTACAACGGTACTCAAGCAGGGTACCATCGATTTATGAACAGCCTGTCGTTATATGTCCAAAAAAATAGAATATGCTGCAAAATTGACCCCAAATAATTTCAAACAAGTTCCTAATGATAATTAAGGCTTCAAACAATTTTGAAATCATGTATTGAGGCTATATGAATGATCAAACATCTTAAAACAATTCAAACACAAGATTTGGCCTATGAATTGAGATAATACACACTTTTGACATTTCTAATGCAATGCATGATCAAACTTAAGCCCTTAGGTCAATTGAACATTAAGTAAAACTTACAAACATATTTGAAACAACCTATCTAAGGTCTTGAAACATCCAATTCAATTGAATTGCCATTATCTTCAATTTTGTCCTTCAAACTCCAAGCTTTCCATATTGAATTTTCCTTAAAACATACCTATCTTTAAGATTAACATCATAAACTCAAACCATTAGTAATCAAACATGTTTAGTTATCATTAAAACCAAGATTGGAACCTCCCTTGGTTCAACAAATTTGATGCCCTTATCAATGTATAAGAAGTTAGGATTAGAGGAACCTAAACCCACTACTGCTAAGGCTCTGATTGATGTACATGGTGGAAAGCTCATTTTCAAGCTTCAAGATAAAGAGATTGAGTTCAATGTTTTTTAAGCAATGAAGAATCCATCCACCCTGGATTCATGTAACTTCATCGAAGTTCATTCTACTCCAATTGATCCATTTGAATACCTTTGTTCATATCCATTGCAAAAGGCTTTGATCCATTCAACTTCTGAAGAAGATTCATTCAAATTCTGAAGAAGATAAAGGAGAGGTAGTCAATGAAGCATTAAAGGAATTAGAAGTTGGAAAGGAGTCTTCTAACTGGATACAATCTAGAAGGTTTAAGCCTTTGGATAGGCCAATTCAATCCCTTCCAAAGCCATCAATTGAAGAACCTCCAACTCTTGAATCAAAGCCTCTCCCTTCAAATTTGAAGTATGCATTTTTTAGACCTCCATCTCAATTGCTTGTTATCATTTCATCATCATTAAGTGATACAATAGAGGAGAGATTGTTGAGAGTTCTTAAAGAGCATCAAAATGCTATAGGATGGACCTTATCAAATATTAAAGGATCAAGTCCTTTTATTTGTACTCATTGAATATTCATTAAAGAAGGAAGTAAACCTTTGGTCCAACCTCAGCATAGACTAAATCCGAACATGAAGGAAGTGGTGAAGAATGAAGTAGTCAAGCTCCTTGATGCTAGTATTATCTATCTCAATTCTGACTCTACATGGGATAGTCCAGTTCGAGTAGTACTAAAGAAAGGAGGGACTATTGTCATGAAGAATGAGCAAGAGGAATTTATTGCCACAAGGAAAGTAATGAATTGGCGTATGTGCATCAACTATTATAAATTAAATGACTCCACAAGAAAGGATCACTTTCCTTTACCCTTCATTGATCAAGTCATCGAAAGGTTAGTTAGGCATAGTTTTCATTGTGCTTTGGATGGATACAGTGCATACTTGTCAATTCCTGTTGCCCCTGAGGACCAAAAAAAGATGACATTTACATGTCAATATGGAAACCTTGCATATCGACTGTAATGCCATTACCACTTTTTAGTGTTGCATGATAGCAATTTTTACGGATATGATTGAGTCATAAATTGAAGTATTCATTGATGATTATCTTTGTTTTGAAGAATCCAATTTGGTTTTGAATTGGGAAAAATGTCATTTTATGGTGCGAGAATGTATAGTGATAGGTCATAAGATTTCAAGTAAGGGAATTGAAGTAGATACAACAAAAGTAGAAGTCATTGCTCAACTTCTACCACTAAATTTAGTTAGGCAATTAAAAATTTTCTTAGACATGCTAGATTCTACAAACACTTTATCAAGGATTTTTCTAAGATATCAAAGCCCTTTATTGAGCTTTTGACTAAGGACGAAATGTTTAACTTTGATGAGAAGTGTGTGTGTTATTTTCAATTGTTAAGGAAAAGCTCACGAGTGCACCCATTTTGGTATCACCTAATTGGTTTCTTCTTTTTGAATTGATGTGTGATGTGAGTGGCTTTGCAGTTGGTGCAACACTTGGATAAAGGCATGGAAAGCTTTTCCATCCAATCTATTATCCAAGTTACACTTTGAATGATGCTCAAAAGAATTACACCACCACTAAGAAGGATATGTTAACTGTAGTGTTTTCAATTGATAAGTTTAGATCTTATTTGGTTCTTGCAAAGGTAATAGTCTATACGAACCATTCTGCAGTAAAGTATCTTATGAACAAACTAGATGTTAAGCCACGTTTAATTTGATGGATTCTTCTATTATAGTAGTTTAACATAGAAATCTGAGACAAGAAAGGTAAAGAAATTTTTCTGGCTGATCACTTATCTCGTCTAAATGAAAAAGTGATGGATAAAAGAGAAAAACAAGACATAAATGAGTGTTTTCTGAAGAACATTTACTAGCCATGCTTACTTTACCATAGTATGTGGACATAGTGAACTACTTGGTTAGTAATGTGATCCCTCTTGACTTCTCGTACCAACAAAAGAAGAAATTTTTTTTCTGAAGTTAAGTGCTATCTTTGGTACGACCCTTTTCTTTACAAGATATGTGCCAATAAAATGATTTGAAGATGTGTTCCTAATGAAGAAGTATCTTTAATTCTAAGTCATTATCATTAACATTCAAATGAGACTGGAGGACACTGTGGCCCTACTAGGACTGCACACAAGGTTCATGAGTCTGATTTCTATTGGCCTACATTGTTTAAGGATGCATTTCATTATGCAAAGTCTTTTGATAATTGTCAAAGGGTTGGCAATATTACTAGGAGACGCAAGATGCCATTAACCAACATTTTGTTTTGTAAAATCTTTGATGTTTGGGTATTGACTTTATAGGTCCATTTCCTTCATCATACTCTAACCAATACATCTTAATGACTGTTGATTATATAAGTAAATGGGTTGAAGCAGATTCACTTCTAACCAATGATGCCTGAGGTGTAGTTCATTTTCTCAAGAAGAACATATTCACTCGATTTGGGACACCTAAAGCCATTATAAGTAATGGGGGAACAACTTTTATAACAAGTAATTCAAGTTCCTTTTATCCAAGTATGGTGTTACCCATAAGGTTGCTAAATCTTACCATACTCAGACTAGTAGTCAAATCGAAATATCTAATCAAGAAATCAAAAGAAATTTAGAAAAGATTAATAGCTCTTCAAGAAAAGATCGGTCCATGAAGTTGGATGATGCACTATGAGCATATTGAACTACATATAAGATACCTATTGGAATTTCTCCTTATAAGTTGGTATATGGTAAGGCTTCTCATTTCCTTGTTGAGTTTGAACATCGTGCTTATTGGGCTATTAATTTTCTAAATTTTATCTCACAGAAGGCTGGTAAGGAAAGACTTTTGCAATTGAATGAGTTGGATGAGTTTCATCTTGAAGTTTACAATAACTCTAAGTTATATAAAGAATGATTAAAAAGAAGGCATGACAAGCATATCATTCAGAGAGAATTCAAAGTTGGTAATAAGGTATTAGAGTATAGTTCGAGATTGAAGTTGTTTCCAAGTAAGTTAAGGTCAAGATGGATGATCCCCTATGATGTAACCAAAATTTATCCATTTAGAACAATTGAAGTTACCAATGGTCATTAATCTTTCAAGGTCAATGAGCAAGGATGAAGATGTACAAGCCTAGTTCATTCGGGAAGTCTTCTAAGACTCTTTCCCTGTTTAATCCTCATGGAGTTAGGAATTATCCTTGTTAGGTTGACAATTAAGTGTGATTGAGTGTGATCTTATTTTATTTTATGTTTTAAGTCTTTAATTTTAGGTTTGATTGCTTGTTCGATGTGGTTTCATCTCAATAAATGTGTTGGAACTTCATTTAAGTGCAAGCTACATTTTGTCCTATGGCTCCTTGGTTGTATTTGGATTATATATCTGAGTGGAGCATTCTTTTGTTATCATCTGTGTTTGCTACTTTTTATTATTTCAGTTCCTGCACATACACCCACGGATCTTCAATTTCATATCAAAAGGGTGTATTTCTTTCCATACTCTCCTACATTATTCTTTTCATTATCTATTTTAAACATTGAGACAATGTTTAGTTTAATTGTGGGGGAGGGATTTATCATATTGATCTATTTATGCACTTGAAATTTGTTTGTTTTATAGTAATTTGATTTAGCATCCATTACATCATAGTCTATATGTAAGGGCCCAAAATATACCCTAGTTGAAATGATACATGTTTATGAAAGTATATGTGAGATAAGAGTTCAATTTGTGTTATGATTTGAATGTGAACGGCATAAAAAGTATCAAGTGACAAGTTAAGTTGTTCCATGGAAATTAGACTAACTAAGCTTATGAATTGTTCCTTAATATGCATATCGAAAAAGTTAGACCTGGGTTTTAAGGTCTTCTAGACAATTTTTCCCCTTTGTATTTAGTTTCTATAGCATTAAAAATCAAACCATTTGGAGTTCGAAATCATGAGATATGAATAAATGATCACAAGTTACTCTAAAACAGAGGCAGGCCAAGACCTAAGAAATTTCCTCAAAAAAATAAAAGATTTGTTTTACAAACTAGATCAAACTTTAAAAAGTTTAGTAATGATTTTAGACTAAAGAATGTCTATAGAAATGCATATAAAGCTTACACCTCAAAGTTTTCTTTTTATTTTGTGTGCGTTACATGTGTTTAGTGACACTGATGCATAAAAATGGGTCTCTAAGGACATTTTGTATGGTTTTTATACGAATTTGGAATAGAGCATTTAGTTTAATGCTTGAAAAATATGTGTTGAAAAAATATGTATAATGTTTCACTCCACTGATTTTGCATCAATAAAAAGGTTGAAGTTATTAAGTATGCTAGTTTAAAAGGGTAACCTAATTAATTAATCAGAGGTATTTATGACAAGATGTTTACCTTCACTTCAAAAGACTATTTGATATCTTAAACAAGCTTTGAAGAGTATCCTAGTTAAGTAACCGAGGTATTCATGATAAGGCATTTACGTTTGAGTGAAAAGACTCCATAACCTCTAAATCAAATTTCAAATGCTCTAATTAAAATTTCTAATGCTCTAAAATACACCTTTGACTGAATATATGTAAAGGTCTATACATAATTACTTAGATCCCTATTATTGTGCATAAAGTTGCCATTACTAACTTTATGATTGTATGCAAATCACGCTCTTTTCATGATTGAGTTTAAATATATAAGCTATGTTAAATACATTGGTTTGCAATATTTTTATACTTAATTAACTTTTAACTTCTTTTAAAATTGTTTTAAGGGAGTGTCTAAGTAGTTACTTAAGGACAAGCAATAATTTAAGTGTAAAGGTATTTAATAGTACCCTTTCTAGACATATTTTAAGCACGATTCAATAGTTAAAATCTTAGGTTTAAGGAAAATTCTATATGATTTCTATGCTTAATTATGGTAATCTTTGAATGTGATATTGCTTATATTGTACTCAATAAAAATGAATGTTTTGTAGTTTTTAGTAGATATATTTATTATTAAAAAGAGTTGCATGACTTGTAGGATCGAAAGATGAAAGAAAAGTGAAGTTTTAGTAAGTTCCATACCCAAGCCCGCAGTTATGACCTAGGCCATTAACTTTTATAGGAGAAAGAGTAAGAAAATCATAGATCTAATGTGTTCCAAGGTCAAGGTCATGACATGACCAGTCCCAATACCATGACTCTAATCGTGGGATAGTCAGGCTCTAGCTTCTACTTAAGCATGTTTTTTAGTTATTTCAAAAACTTTTGATCTTTTAGAGACCTAGAGCCACCACGACGAGTTCAGAAGCCAATTTTTAGCCACTTTTATAGAGTTTTGAATGTAACTGAGGAAGGAAAATTGAATCCAACATCAAATATTAGGAGATTAAGAGGAGTTTCTAGCAATTTTTATTGAAGATTCAAAGATCAAAGCACCATGATAATGAGGTTTTCAATCTCTTATTCTTCTTTGATTGTTGTTGTGTTTATTTATATATTTAGGAACTAAATGTTTCATATGATTTAGATGGGATAGACTTTAAGATGTAATGTTTATTATTTTCTCTTTGATTTAATGTTAAGTACCTAGATTTTTTCTTAGGTTTATTTATGGATACAATTGTATTAAATTAAGATATTTGAATGCAATGTCAATTCCATTATTTGATTTCATATGTTGAAATTGAGAAATCACTTATATGAATAGATCAATCCACAGATAAAGAGGTTGCATAGGGTACTAAAGATAGGATTACATATGTTTTTCAGATTAGATTCAAACCTAGCCAAAACACTAGAATCCATAGATCAAGATAATGCATCAAATTAGGGTTTTAATTAAGAAGAGATTATAATTAATAAACAAAGAGGATAGGACTTATATTGCTCAAGAGATATTATAATTCAATTTAGGGAGTGCACAATTTAAGAAAATTTGGAAAAAACAATGAATCAAGATTAAATAATTGAAATGATAATTTCTTAGGGGGATTCATCATCTAAGTCCTAGTTTCATCAATTCCATTTTTAATCTAATAAATTACATTGGAATTGTTTATTTTATTTTTAGTTAATAGTTATTCAATCATCAAATTTAGTATATTAGTTAATAGAGAGATAGATAGTACTAGTAGTCATACAATCCTCGTACGATAATAACCAGACTCATCTTAAGCTATACTTTAAAATGATAAATGTACTTGCCTTAGTGATCTTAATATTATTTATTTTTATTTTCATGTTTTTATAATTTAAAACTTAGAAACTGTAGCAATTAGGAATACATACTTACTTATCATTATTTGCAAGTTATTTATTTGTGTTGGAGTAGAAATTTATATTATTATACTTGACAACCATTAATAATCACTTTTAAATAAACTCTTTTGAGTTCATCATGAAAGTGAATCTTTGAATGTCTTATAATCCCTTAGCTATAGATCAAATATATTTAAAAAAAAGTTAATAGTTCCTTTCAGATGTATTATTAGAAGATTTGAACTATTTCAAATTTCATCTTACTCCCACTAATCATCTTGAGAGCTATTCTCTTTATCATTATTCATTGAATCAAACATAAGATTATATCCAAAATTTTGGATATCTCATAACTTTATATTATCTAATTTAGTTCTAAACTTATTAGATGATATATAATTCAATTAAGCATCATATCCCTAAATCATTGCTAAGAGTCTTACTACTTCATATCTTATATGGAATCATATTACTCAATTTGGATAGAATTATGGAAGGTAAGTTGTATTAAGGCATAATTATGATTAAATAAACATTGCATTACATAATATCCTATATTGTAAAACTCCTTCTTACACAAATCCATATTGTTATGGAATTTAGTTATGGATTCAACTATTAGAGAATCTCATTCCCTATAAATAATTAAGAAAACTTAATTGAAACTCACTAGATTGATCTTATCGAAGTTATTCAGCATTCTTAAGACCTAATTTGTACTTAGATTTAATCATTTCTAAATTTTCAAGAAACCTAATATTTCATTTAATATATATGAATATATCACATAAAGTTAATAATATATGTAATGAAATACATGTATTCATCCTTTTATGAATTTTTATTACATCTCGCACGTTACAGGTATAATTTTTATCAATTCAATATAATAATTACCCTTCCACTAAAGGTTGATTTAATAATCCTTCAATATAATGAGTTTTATAAGTTTCATACGAATCATAATTAAAAGGATATAGGTATGTATATATATATATATATATATCTTTTTTTGAACGTAACTTTATGATTCTCATTATATTGATTTATCTAATATGGCATAAAAAGATTAGCTAGCCTTGTATTCTTACCACTTATTTTAAGCATAAGTCAATCTTGATACAACATATATGAACAATTTTTATAAATCTGAATCAATTAATTTTACTCAACAATCTATTTATTATCATGCCTTGAATATTGTAGTTATGTTGAATCCATATTCAATATTAAATAGCCAAGAATATGAATTATATATATATATGTATATATATGATCTCTATCTTATCTAGTATTAGCAAGAAAAGTCATACAATTATCTTCGCTTTTAGAAGGTTAAATTAAATGAAACAATTCTTTTAAGGTAATATATCTTTTGGTTCTACTTTATACAACTATTTAAAATATGCTATTATAGTGATACCATCCATCTTATATGTTGCCTTAAAAGTTTATGAGATAATAGTCAATTTAAAAAATTGTACAACATTTTTTTCATCCTTATGTCATTGACATATCTCTCAATATTTTTCACTAAAATCCTCAACAAGAATTATAGTGAGATTGCGTATTAGACATACAACTTTCCTTTCTGTATGTGAGAAATTTTCTTAAACATAATCCAAGTCTATGAAAAAGGTAATTTAGTACTTAAAATAATATATATATATATATATATATAATAAAAACAAGTAATTGGTTAAATTCCGTGACAACCAAATAAGATTAGTATTTTAATCATATATTTAGTTACTCCTACTATTTTATTCAGAACAATAGCCCTCGTTATTGTTTAAAAAATATTACTTTAATATCTATAGTAAGATATAATATTATTAAATTTTAGTTAATCCTGAGTTTGTTCAACAAGCCAACTAAACGTAAATTAGGTAGATAACATCTTTATTAACATATCTTATATGACTCCCAGATTTGTTAGGTGAAAACTCCTTGCCAAAACATATCTTATATATTATTCCTAACTTTGCCTCTAAATTTATATGGTTATAATTTTACTTATCCAAATCATATTAGTTAAATAAGACTTATTGTTATAAGACTAAATATATTCAGATTAAAGTAGCCTTAAGATTACTAAACAAGTTCAAGAATAAACTGAACTCTGGTTTATTATTATAACAAAGGAAGCAAATAATCATATTCTAAAAATATACTTAATTAATAGTTAATTTACTTTTCAATGATCTCATCTTACACAAATTAAATGTAAAGTTTCATATATTTAAATATGCATTCAATACACATGTATATCAAATATATAAATGTTGAACCAATAAAGATTTTACCTTGTTTTGATGATGAAAGAATAATCTTTGGACTAATTTTTATTGTGTTTAAGTGTTTGAAAGATAAGTATATGGTTAAAGTATAAAAGAATGTGTTTAAAGAGTCTTGGAGATAAACTGGAGATTATGAAGTTGATATTGAAGAAGACTTCATTTTAGAAGATCAAGATAGTATTTATAGGTTTATATTTGTAACTTTTAATGTATGTTTTACTTTATTCATTTTGGTGTTTTAAAAGACTTACTCTTGCATAATTGTATTCATGATTAAGTATTTACATATATATATATATATATATAGGATACATAATCAAGAGGAAATTTTGTAAAGAAGTTTTGAATTAAATCTTTTGATGAGTGAAAATGTTTTGAGAAAGTATTTTCAATGTGTGTGTAGATTAAAAAATTATTTTGAACTATTTGAGGTTAGTTTAGAATTATTTGCAAATTGTTTTATGTATTTTAGGCATGTAAAAACTAGTCTGAAGTTAAACTGGTCAACCAATTAAACTGGTTGACTAATGCAAGTAATAGTCAACTAATTGAATTGAAATTAATGTTTGATAGCTATGTTTCCAATGATAATATAAAAATAAATCAGTTTTAATGTAAAGAGGCATTAGATAACAGCCAGTTGGCCTGAAAAACATAAATAGGTTTTCTTTTTAGTGCTCTAATCCTTTAAGTATAGATAAATCAATCATATAAGGGTTATAAACATTAAGATCTTGAGTTTATGAAGTTTAAGGTTGAGTTTCTATTGATTTTTATGAAGTGTTTGTGGGCATACTTTGCACTTATCTTAAAAGCTTATAAGCCTAACTAAAACGCTTTTATAAGTGCCATGTTTGTGAGGATTGAAAGAGTGTGAGGAGGTTATTGTTTAGCATGATGAAAGAGAAGAGTGACAGGCTATCCTTGAGCCATAAAAAGAAAATTGTCTTTTCTAATATTATTTTTTGTTATAATGAAAATTCTCAACAAGGTTTATCGAAGAATAGACGTAGGAGAAAGTGGAAATTTCAAAACTATTATAAATAATTTGTATTCCTACTTAGAAAATTTTTAAATCCTTAATTCACCCTCTATTAAGTGTTAAATAGGACCAATAAGTGGTGTTAGACCCTAAGTCTTACATAGTTATAATTCTAGTGAATTAATAAGGAAAAATAAAAATAGCACACGTGATGAATACATTTGATCCTTCAACTAGCCAAGAAGGATAAAATACTATTAGGACTCCCTATTTTGATAAAAGCGATTCCCTAAATTAGGAAATTAGGATGAGATATCTCTTGGGCTGATAGTGTAAAACTATACAAGGTTGTATCACAAAAGACTCGAATGTCTTCCAAACTTATAGGAAATCAATTAGTATCTGAGAATTAAGATAAGTGGGATAATGAGGATGAAAAATTAGTCTCCTTTAATAATAAAGATATGCATATCTTATATTGTGCCCTTAGTGGAAATAAATTTAATAAGATATCCATGTGCAAAACTGCATATGAAATTTGATATACCTTAAAAGTTACGCATGAGGGTGCAAACCAAATTAAGGAGGGTAAATTTGGAATGTTCACTCATTAATATGAATTTTTTACATGATGCATAATGAATCAATTTCTTCTTATATTCTTGTTTTTTAGATATTATTAATATTTTAAAGGTTTTAGGTAAGACCTATACAAATTTTGAACTTATTAAGAAGATTCTTATGTCTTTAGTGAAGTCATGAAAAGTTAAAATAACCATAATTCAAGAAGTAAAGGATCTTAATACCCCCTAATAAGCTCATTGATTCTCTTTTGATATAAGAGATGAGGTTGAAGGAGACACAAAAAGAAGAAACCGTATATAAAAAGAAGAGCACAAGCATTTAACTTTATGAAAAATGAAGAGACTAGGAATGAAGACTCATCATATGGAAGCAAAGATGAAGGAATTGCCCTTATCACGAGGAGTTTAAAGAAATTCCTAAGGAGGAAGGCATCCATATGTAAAAGAGAAGGTAAATCATTTCCTAGAAATTAGCTAACATAACTAGTTTTGAATGTGTTGAAAAACGTCACTTGAGACCGCAATGCCCACGCCTCCAAGAAGAAGAAGAAGAAAAGAAGGAAAAAACAGAATCAAAGAAGAAAAAAGCATTGAAATTTGCATGAACCAAATAAAAAAAACTTCAAAAAAGAAGAAATGATGAATGTGTGCTTTATAGCACATGATGAAGTATCATCTTCCCATTCTTATAAAAGATATATTTAATGTGATATATAATATAATTTTGAAGAATTATTAGAATATTTAGAGGATTAACTAAGTGATATGGTTCATTTTATAGTGTTTTTCATGGTTATTTGATGTATAATTACCCTTATTTTGAGGTTTAAATGTTTAATTTATATTTGAAATTGCTTAAATTACAGATTAATCCCCAAATGTAAAGAAATTTATGGAAAAAGATTAAGAATAAAGCATTTAAAGACTTAAAACGTGGCTTTGTTAAACCACTGTTTAAGTCTTCCAAACCCATATTTGAGTTAGTTTTAATAATTAAATAGAGGTAGATGAATGACACCAATTAAGTATCAACCTAAGTGTCGTTTAAGTTCTCTGTCGTGTTTCTCCAACTAGATTCACTCTGATTTTAACTCCAACTTGTAGCCAACTTGAAGGGAACATATTTAAGACCATTTTCATGTAGAATTCACAAGTCTTTGGCAACCAAAATCACTTCCTTAGCTAAATTTTTATTCTTCTTTCTCTAGATTAAGTTTTCTTCTGTTTTATTGTTAGCCTTTATATTTAGATATTTTAGGTTGTTTTTAAGGATTCAAAGGGCTTGTACATGTGATTCAGAGTTGTATTTCACTTTGGAGATTAACTTGGTATTTCCTAAACTCTTAAATCATTTGTGTCTTACACTTGTTGAATGTATTTAAGAACATGTTGCTTAAGATCTATTCTTATCGTTTTTTAATCAATAAATGTTTCTAATATGATTTTTAACTAAGGCAAGGTTAGTAAATTTTTAATTGAGTTTCTTGTGCATGGTCGATGATGATTTTTATTTATTTGAATGCTTATTGCTTATTTTAATTTGTCCATTTAAGATAAAGACATTAGATTATTAAGGAACAGAAATATACCTTAATTATTGAATAAATCAATAAACAACGTGATTTAAATCAATGATTGTCCAAATTTTGGTTAATCATAAAGTTGTTAATATAGAAATAAGGTATTTTTAGGTTAAACTTCTTAAACTTTAAGCTTGTTACCTAAGTTTGATGAATGACTAAACTTCAAGATAGGATCAATAGAGATAAGGCATTGTCCTAACCATAATATTGTCTTGATTCAATGAAAATACCCTATATTAGGCATTCCAACCATTTCATAACTCAATTGTATCACTGAGATCCTAAACCTTAGCTAATCACTTCAATTTGGCAATCTTTAAAGCATTTTGAACTCTTTACATTGATTGGAAGTTTTTAGGTTAAATTAGTTATTTTAATTTTCATAAATAACAATTTTGAGTTTTTTTATATAATTGTGATCTGAGTGACCTAGTACTTATAGTATTTTCCTCATGGAATCAACATCTGAACTCTTAAATAGAATACACTATATTATGTGTTGACTAGTATACTTATCGTAAAAGTCGATCTTAAATTGATTTTAGTTTTATATGTTAAAATATTGATTTATTTGAGCATATTTATTACCAAATGACCAACAACACTAAAAAAAAGAAGAATTTGCATGGTAGGAATAAGGAATCTTTAAAATTGTTAGATAAGTGTAAATTGAAAAATGAAAGATTTATGAATGAATCAGAATAAAAAATATGGATAATGATAGTTTAGTGAATGAAAATATTTCATTAAAGAAGGAAATTAAATCCCTTAAGGAATCACTAAAAAATTAGCTAAAGGAAATCTAAAATTAAAAAAGATGTTAGTCATATAAAAGATAACTAATGACAAATATGGTTTAGGATATTCTAGTAATAATGGACTATCATCTAGTAAAATCATTTTTATAAAAGGTAAGAACTTAGAATGTGAATCTCCATTTAGGATGTTTGTTCAAAATGCATTTACTAGTAGATCATAATCTAGGAAAAGACATCATGCATTCATGTATAATTAAAGGACAAGACCTAGGAGATTCCTCAACAAAGGTTTAATGATAGAAGAACATTTGCTCAACGTAAGCAAAGTTTTCAAAAAAGATCTTCTAATATTTTTAGGCCTATAAATGACCATAGGAATATATATATATATATATATATATAGGACTCACACTCCATTGTTTTATACTTATTGTAGATATTATGGTCATATAGCATGTTTTTATTATGACAGGATTAAAGATGTTATACTAAAAGGCATGGATAGGTATGAAGCTAACCCTCAAAGATATAAGATGGCGTAAGCACCTAAATCAATATTTTTTTTCTTGTTTTTTAGGTCATAAAGAAAAGGAATAAATGGTACGTTAATAGTAGTTGTTCGAGACATATGATGGGTGGCCCTTCACAATGTATCCCATTCAAAAGCAAGAATGATAGATTCATCACCTTTTGGAGACAATGTCAAGGGTAAGGTAATTGATATTAGAAATTTTGGTAAGGATAATTATCCTTTGATTGATAATATTTGACTTGTCAATGGATTAAAACATAATCTTTTAAGTTTTAGTCAATTATGTGCTAAAACGTATAAACTATGTTTTGAAAGAAATGAATATATAGTCTCAAGAGTTAGTGATGGTAGTATTGCTTTCTTAGGAAAAAGAGAAGTTAATATCTATATTATCTGTTTGGATGATGTTACTAACCTTGAAAAAAAATGTTTGGTTTTTATGAGTGAAAGTGTGTGGATTTGGCACAGACGGCTTGGACATATGTGCATAGACAACTTATCAAAAATCAACTCCAAGTGACTTATTAATAGGCTCCCAAGCATGAGATACCAAAAGGATAAGATTTATGGAGCATACCAAAAGGAAAAATAAGTAAAAAGTTCATTTCTAAGAAATAAATCAGTAACAATTTTAAGACCCTTTCAACTTCTTCGTATAGATTTTTTTGGTCCTAACAAAGTAGCTAGTCTAAATGGTAAATCATATACATTTGTTATTGTTGATGACTTTAGTAGATTTAGATGAGTTCTATTTTCAAATATAAAAGATAATATTTTTAAATCATTTATGAGATTTGCTAAGAAAATTCAAAATTAAAAAGTTTCACCCCTTGCATCAATTAGGATTGATTATGGTAAAGAATTTAATAATGAATTTTTTTGAATTGTGATAACCATGTTATTTCTAATAATTTTTTAGCCATTAAGATTTCACAAAAAAAAAAGTATAATAGAAAGAAAGAATAAAACTTTATAAGAAATGGCTAGGATAATGATTAATGAATATGAATTAATAAAATATTTTTTAGCTAAAGTAGTTGTGTATGCATGTTATATCATTGATAGGGTAAACATTAGGTATAAGATAGATACAACCCATATGAACTTTAGAGAGGTAAAAAAACAAAATATTCTTCATTTTAGAGTTTTTTTGGTGTAAATTGTACATTTTTTTAATACAAAAGATGGTTAAAGAAAGTTTGGTTCCAAAATAGCTAAAAAGCATCCTCTTAGGTTATTTATTGACTAATAAAGCATATAAGATTTTCAATAAGAGAACTCATATTGTACAAGAATCTATGCATGTTGTTTTGTATGAGACTAATTTCTTTAAAATTAATAAAGTTTTTAAAGATGATATTGTAGATTCATCCAAGGAACTAGAAAATTTATCATTTGAAGAGGAAAAAGGAAAAATGACAAACCTTACATAAGCCTATTATTAAGCCAAGAGATTAAAGGAATATTGATGTGCTACCAAAGGATTAGAAATATAATAAGGGCCATCCATCAAATCAAATACTAGATAATGTTCAATAAGGGATAACAATTTGTGTTGAACCAAGGGAGGTTTTAATCTTGGTATTGATGATAACAAAACACGCTTAATCATTAATGATTTGAGTTTATGATGTTAATCTTAAAGATAGGTATATTTCAAGAAGAATCCATTATGGATAGCTTGGATTTTGAAGGTCAAATTTGAAGATATTGACAATTCAAATGATTTGGAAACTTCAAGACCTTAGATAGGTTGTTTCAAATATGTTTGTAAGTTTTACTTATTGTTCAATTGACCTAAGGGCTTAAGTTTGATCATGCTCTACATTTGAAATGTCAAAAGTGCATATTACCTCAATTCATAGGCTAAATCTTGTGCTTGAATTATTTTAAGGTATTTGATCATTCATATAGACTCAATACATGATTTCAAAAGTGTTTGGAGTCTTAATTATCATTAAGAACTTGTTTAGAATTGATTGGAATCAGTTTTGCAGCATATTCTGTGTTTTCTGGACATATAACAGTGGGCTGATCATCCATCAACGGCACCATGCTTGAGTGCTATTGTACCCTATCTCTAGAAGGCATCAACGGCGGGCTGTTCTTAGCTCAACGACGTTGTTGATCTTCGCAGATGGTGCTATTGTATAGTCAGATTCTAACGGCTAGTTTTCCCTTTTTAGGTCTTATGCCTTTTGTCCTCTTTCTAATGTCTTTAAACCCCTCCTAAACCCTCCTTAAGCCTCCTAATACTATATATACTCCTTAGAAATGAATTGTAACACTCTAGACACTCCAAAAATAGATCAAACCGTCTGAATTCATCAAAAGCTTCAATTTGTACACTCTTTCATTGCACTTACTCTTATTCGATCTTTTGTTGTCAATCTTTGTTTTTAAGTGTGCAAACTTGTGTTTAATATCTTTCTTGAGTGCCTACGAGTTTAATTGATTCATCTTTTACATTTTAGAGGTGTTATTTCAACAAATTAAAGCTAGAACTCATTCATATGTCAAAATTGTCTCTGTTGAGATTGTTCTAGCTTGAATCTCAATTTCAGGTGCCTAAACCAGTTTCTAAAATCGTGGTATTGGAGTTTTCAGATTGCTTAAGGTATATAGTTTATTTTTAAACGTTATTTCGAATTTTTGAGACCTGTTTAGGCTATCATTGAGCTAGAACTTTCATATACTTCAAGATAGCTCCTATTTTCACTGTTTCTAGTTTGAGTTCGATTTTAACCTGATTAATCTATTGTTTTGTGTTTTCTATTATTTTTTTATGTTTTTTTAAGTTCTTAGGAATCAGATTACACTTAGTTTCGAATTTTTGGTTAGATATTAGATCATTTGTGTGCATTAGTTCATTAAGACATCAAAACTGTCCAGTTTTGAATGTTCTTCATTTAATCACGAGTTTCATCATATTAATGAGTTCTGAGTACATAAATTTATTGTGGCTAGTTCACATAAGGTGTTAGGTGTGCTATAATATTTTTGGATTGATTTTTAGGCACTTATATTTGTGTTTTGAGCTGAATATTCATAGAGTGCTTAAACTGTCCAGATTTTGTGATTAGCCTATATTGATCATATTGCTTGACCATATGCACGTTTTTATGTTTGATTTATGCCATACTAAGTTTGTTTAGGCTTTCAAGATTGTTGTCATTCATTCATATCATTTATTGAAAGCTAAAGCCCTTAG
>JAOXYD010229522.1:3775-18107 GCA_028565735.1 Pinacopodium congolense
TCAACATAAATAGCTAGAAAATAAAATTAAGGGATTATTTGATATTGCTTTTTTTATTCTTGTTTCTATTTTTTTAAATTTCCAAAATACTATAAAATTAACATATTTCTTATTTAACCTTCCAAAATTCTTAAAATGACTAAACTAGTTTTAAACTTTTCAAAATTTACAAAGTACACCCCATATTCTCTAAAATTACAAATTCACCCAAACATCTATAAATTTACAGAATTACCACTCAATTTAATTTTCTTTTTTTTCCCTCCCTCCCTTTCGTTTCTCTCTCCTCCTTCCGCCCTCATCACTCTCATCTCATGACTCTCTTTTCTTCTCCCATCTTCCTTTCTCTCTTTTTTTTCTCCTCCTATTCATCTTCTTTGGCTAGCCAACCGCTCTTTTCTCCCTTCTTTCTCTTTTGTTCTCTTTTCCAGCTAACTCCATCTTTTTTTTCTCACCCAAAATTAGTAACTCCCCCCTTCTATTGCAACCAAAACCAAAATACACTCACCGAATAAAACACAACACAAAAACTAGAATGGTTTTGAAGAAATCTTGAAGACAGCTACAGGAAAAGCAAGAAAAGGGAAAGAGAATGAAGTAACCTTCGAGTGGGATGGAAAGAGGAAGAAGATGTGAATCAAATTAAACCTAATTTGTTTTATTATTTCAGTTGGGTCGGGTCACATTAATGGGTTGGGTCACATTTAATGAGTTGGGCTTTAGGTCTGGGTTTTGCAATACTGACAAATATTCATGTTTGTCTTTACCTTTGGAAGTTATCATTTTGTTTTTCTAGAAATGATGCTTGAATGCTTGTATTTTTTTTAAAAAATTATTCTCTATGCTTTTGATATTGTTACTGCCCATTTAAACGTTCTGGATAAAAAATTTATTGGAATTTGTTTCCGTTGCTAGTGAAATTTGAAAGTGTCATAGCTAGTGATATTGACTAAAATTTAATTAAATGTTGCAGTTATAAAAAATTTTCTAGTGTTTTGAAAAACTTGAAACAATTATTGTTATTAAAAACTAAGATTAATGCGAAATTTTGAGATCTAGAAAATCAATTGTGAAGTGTCTGCCTTTTTTTTTTTAGGGAAATGCCAACTATGTGTTAATAATTCTAGAAACGTTGTAATTGTAGTTTCATCATTTTTAATTACGGATAACTTGAAGACTGATGACTTGAAACCAATCCCTTATTCCTTAGAGGCATTCATTGTACACTAATTGAAATTAACTGCCTATTATACGCATTAGAGGCATTCATTGTACACTAATTGAAATTAAATCGGTATTGATCATTAGTGATGAGATCGCAAACCACTAGCAATGGTAGCCAATTATATATCAGAGTTGACGCCAGTGGTGACACTGCTAGTAGTGAGCATTACAACTAGTAAAATGTGTTTTGGGTAGATTTAACACGAGAGATGCGTGAGGCCATGGCAATGAAGGGACAATGACAATGGTGAGAGGTAGTCAAGGAAGGAAAATAGCTAGTGGCGTGAGATGAGTTGACAACGTGAGTAGGTAGTAAAGGTAGAAAAATAAAGAGGTGGATGAGGAAGATGGGGCAGGCGCCAAGCCTAGCGCGTGCAATATAAGCTTTGGTGCATAGTGCATGCGACAATAACCTATTTTTCATATTTTTAATTAATTTTTTTTAATTATATTAATTTTTTATTTATATTAAAATCAAATTAGTTTAAATTTATAATAAATTTAGAAAATTATTTTCTAAACTTTCAAAGGATAACATTTATTAGGAATATGTGTGAAATTGAGTTTAATTTTTCAAAAGTTGAATAATTAAATTAAATCAGTTATCAATTCAATAATTAGAATAAAGTAAAGTGTTAAGATTATCTTTCATAATTAGAATATGATAAATAAATTAATATAATGAGATTAAAAACTTGTAGTGAGACCTAAAAATGTTAAAATCCTTATTTAAATATTAAGTAAATGTTTATAACAAGATTATTGTCTTTCATAGTAATAAGAATATATTCGAGTCCGTTTAATATTAGACATGTTGAGTAAACTCATGACCATTTTGTCTTAAATATGTTTAGTCCTTTAATAATGAGTTATATTTAACTAAATTTGTATAATTTTGATGAGTAAACTTTATGATAATATGAATTTAAAGGTAAGGTTATGAATAATTTAATAAATATGTTTTGACATAGAGTTATCACTGAATAAATCTAAGAGTTATATAAGATGAAATTAATAGGAATATTATTTATCTAATTTTAATTTTATTTAGTTTGTTGAATAAAATCAAGATCAATTAAATCAAAATAGGATTCTAGCTCACTAAAAAATTATGTAATAATTTTTCAAATCAATAGCTAGTGCTATTAACTTATTTAAAATAGTGAGAGTATCTAAATAGTTATCAAAGTCCTTATTTTATTTGGTTTTATGGCATAAGCTAATACTTATTTGTTTTCATTTTGGTTGTCCAAAAATGACTACGAATTTATTCCTGTGAAGCATCATGGTTGTTAACAAGTTGACTGAGCCTAACTTTCCGAACTAACTACATAACTTGAGAACTACCCTAAGGAAAGAGAAGAAGTTATACGTGATTTCAATTAAGTTTGAAGAAAATGTATTTAATTATGTGGAGAAGAGATATTAATGTCATATTGACGATAATAAACAAGTTATATGTGTGATGTTAACTAGCTTACCTTCTAAGTTTTAGAGGTAGTATGAGGATATGGATGTTAGGATCATGATGTTGTATCTTGAAGAGTTGTTTGACACACAATGTCAGGTGAAAACATTTGGGACTTCCTGGGCTCTATATAAATGTAAGATGGTTTTAGGATCTTTACTAGGGTTCTATATACTGAAGATGATTTGATATATTAAAAAATTAAGCCAATCGCTATGTTATAAACCATAAATTGAGCATTGATTTAAAGCTTCAATCTCTTGAACTTCTCATAGTTCATCATACACTTTTGTATAAATACAAAAATTTTACCTTGCTAGAACTATAAAATATGCTCAAGACCACTGAATGATGCCTTAAGAGGTAATCTAATTTTGTTCTTATTATGGGTTCTTCAAGTAACAAGAAAAAAAAGTTTCAAGAAGGAAAAGAACAAAAATAAAGGCTTCTATTAAAGTAACAAAGCTAACCATTAATGTAAAGTAGAATAAGGATAAAGGCATCTATTTCCATTGTAGAGTAATTGAACATTGAAAGAAAAACTGTAAAGCTTATCTTACTAGCTAGATAGAAAAGAAATTAAAGGTAACTTTATTATCAAGTATATTTATAATAGAAATCAATTTTTTAATTTTGTTTCATAATCTTGGGTATTAGATATAAAATGGGGTTCTCATATTTGCAACAATGTTTAGGTACTATTGAAGAGTAAATTGTTAAGAAAAATCAAAGTGGACTTATGAGATAGAAATAGAGCAAAAATTGATGCATTAACTATAGGAACTTATGATCTAGCTTTACTTTCGAGCCTTGTACTAAAACCTATTAATTGTTATTATGTTTTAGTGATTATGAGAAAGATCTTTTTTATTCTTTGTTAAAATGTGAATGAATTTATCTTTATAATTAAGAATAAGAGTTGTTCTTTTTATAAAGATGATATTTATTGTAAATCTGGTTTACTTATAAATGGTTTGTATGAACTATATCTTGAAAGGAAAATTTTCAACATAAATAGCTAGAAAATAAAATTAAGGGATTATTTGATATTGCTTTTTTTATTCTTGTTTCTATTTTTTTAAGTATAGAAACTAATGATAAAAATGTGTTTTCTTTACTTTTCTTTATAAATTTACAAAAACATAAACATGAACATAAATAAGAAAATGTGTTTTCTTTATGGTTAATAAGCAGGTTCTATAAAACAAGTTTTTTTTACATTGAATAATAGATATAAGGTATAAAACAAGTTTTTTTTACATTGAATAATGAATATCATGTACTTTTAAGGTATATGAGATTATTTTAGTGTGAAAATTTGGATTGACTTTATATTTGATTATCATCACTAAATTAATTTTACGACAAATCTTAACCCAACAAGTTTTTACTTTGAGTTTTTTTATTATAAATCTAAACTAAATATGTTTTTGTTTTTCCTTTAAAAATAAAAAAATAAGAAACAAAAACAAAAATCACAAAAAAGAAACCAAACGACCCTTAAATGATCAATATCTATCTTATTTATGGCATTGTAGGTTATGTCATGTCAACAAAACAAGAATAACAGACTTACATAAAAAAAAAGGATATATGGATCCTTTTGATTATGAATTATATGAAATTTGTAAATCTTGTATGTTGAATAAGAAGACAAAATAAAACTTTACTAGAAAGGACAATGTGCCAATGAGTTATTAAAGTTTATAAATATAGATATATGTCGCCTTATGTCTACTCAAGATAGAAGTGGATACACATATTTCATTACATTAACAAATAATCATTCTAGATATAGTTATGTATATTTAATAAAATATAAGTATGAAGCATTTGAAGATCTCCAAATAGTTTCTTACCTTTTAAACAATTTTTTAATCATTATCAAAGACTCCATATGAAATATAGATTGGCAACAGACCAAAATTATCACATCTAAAGATTTGAGGATATTATGAAGCGTACAATATCTAATAACCTTCAATCTCAACCAGATAAGTACAAGTTTGTAGGGTTACCATAATGTCGATCATTTAATCAGTAAAGAAAGTTTTAGATATTAATTTTATCATCCTCTTAAATAAAAGGTGCCTATCTCAAAACATACAACATTCTTAGAAAGAGAATTCATTCTTAATGAAATTAGTGGAAGGAAGGTTAAAAAAAAAAGTAAATCCTTATACAATAAAAGAACTTCCATTTCTTTTTTTTCAAATTTAAGTTAAAAAAATAAATTTGAACAAAATATGTTTGGGAAAACATTAATGAATCAAGTAATATCGTGATTCAAAAGGTTCCCATTAGTAACTCGGCCCGGACTGATTCATCGGATTATGATATTATCACCCAATTTGTGCATATATGCACAAATCTTTTTCATTATTATAGTGGATCCTAAAAAAAAAAGAGTTTGCATCGAATAAAATATATACTTCGACTTTCTTGTGTATCTTGAAAGTGAATCGTATTCCATGAATATGATATCTATCTAGTGTGATGTATGGAATATATGACAAAGATAAAGTCTTGGAGTCTTTTTATTGATCAGTCATGTCATATAGGCCCAAGTTGGACATCCAATTGCTAAAAAATTTAGGAACCACAAAACATATTCAAGTGAAATAAGAACCTTGAGTTGATACATAAAATGTAAAACTAATGGTTTAAAAGGTACATAGTCTATAAAACTCTAGTAAGGTACGTTTTCATCCTATTAGATTAGGTGTACACATAGAAAATAAGTGTGATGATGTATTATATATGAATGTTGAACTTATTCATTTTAATGAAGCAATATTATATATTAATTCTTTAAAATGCATAAAGCCTTGAAATCTAAAATGAAAACTATTATACTAACCAAGTACGGACTTTAGTAAATACTCTTTGAGGTATTGTACTTATTAGATAAAAGTGAGTTTTTAATTAAAAAAATTGATTTATATGGTAATGTACATATGTACAAAGTAAAGCTAGTAGCAGAAGATTACAAAAAAATAATTTTTATAACGTCTTTTCACTAATAGCAATGCTTAAGTCTATAAGGATTTTATTGCCTATATCTACATACCATTATTACGAAATTTGTAAATAAATGAAAAAATAGTATTTTCCATGAGAATTTACTCGAAGATGTGTCATATACAAGTTTTAAAACCAAAGAGTTTCTTGATCAAGTATGCAATTCGCAAGGGTTCATTTGTGGACTTAAGCAAATGTCGTGGAGTTCGAACATCTATTTTGATGAGATAATCAAAGAGATTGATTTTATAAAAAATATTGATGAAACATGTGTGCTAAACTAAGGGAGATTCCAATCCTGATTTTGTTAAATATGATTATTACTAATAATTTACTTTATAATAAAAGGTTTGAAAATAGGATTATAGAAGGATGATTTAGTGAGGCTCATGGAAGAATAATTTTGTGATGGTTTAAATTTAAAGACTAAAATTGAGTGTAAAGCTAAATCAAACAAGTTTGGAGTTTCAAGCACTTCATTTAAGTTGTTTGAATTTAATTATAAGTTTTATTTGAAAGTTTATTAACTTCAGGGGCTCAAATTTGTACTTGCATTGCATAAGTTTTTCAAATGTGTATAAAGTTATTATTGATTGATATATTTTGAGTTTTTGAATTAAATTAAAGAGTCTTGGTCACTAAAATTGAGTTTGGTAACTTTTGAAACTTGATGGAGTCAAGTTTTGGTGAAAAGAATCATTTTATAAGTATTAAAAACTTTGAAAAGTTTGGAAGTTTTGAAAAAATAAAAAAACTGTATAAATTGTCATAAACTAAGAAATAATTTGTTTTTAAGCTCAATTAAAAGGTCTTGTATCCAAAATTACTTTAAAGAAGTTTTGTACGAATTTATTTGGAAGTGAAAGGAATAGTTTTAAAGTGTTTAAATTTCTTTTGGACCATCTGTAATCTAAAGAATCTATTCTGTAGAACGAGTGGTCAACTAATATCTTATAAGTGTTCAACTAGTTTAATTTTAAAACAAACTAGTCGACCAGTTAAAGCCAGTGGTCAACCAGTCATATTGAATAGTCAACCATTCGAACATGGAGACATAGAATGGCTAATTAAATATTCTATCCAATGACTATTTTAACAATTTTAATGGCTAGGAAACATATCTATTAGGTTATTGAGGCTAGAAACATTAGAAATGTGTATCCTAAGTTTGACTAAAGAATCTTTATGAAGTTTTCATGTGTTTTTTTAGTACATAAGGGATCAAAAAAGCTTTCATTGTGGTTGTTAAGCTTTTCATGCTTGTTTGGTGCTTTTATGCAAGTTTGTTTATGTTCTTCACAGTTCTCCATCTATGCTACATTGTTTATATTGGTATTTAAAAGCATTTAGTTGTGGTTTTTCACTCTCGTTTCTTATTTTGAAAAGCTTTGAGCATAATTATGCCCTTACTTGTTGAATTTTTAAGTGAAACAATTTTGAAGTGTAATTGATTTTGTTAAAGGTGATTTTTATGAATATTAGGATTAAGATTAAATTAAAAGGTTCCTCTTTACATTTGAAGAAAAATTTATATAAGTTTATTCTTCACTGTCACCAAATGAAAATTGGGTTAAAGGTTGTTCTTCACTCAAAGAAGAAGTTGCATTATTTTGTGATGCAATATTAAAGAGTGAACAAGCTAAGGATTTTGTGATTAATGATTTAAATGAGCTTTCAACAATTTTAAGGGTTGTGAGGAAAAAAGAATGATTTCTTTAAACAAAGGGGTGCTTATATTTTATTTTTTAACTATAAATGGGTAATGATGTGTTTATGCATTGTTTATGTGTCCAGGAGTTAAGGAATAATTATATAAGTGAATAAGAGTATAAAGCGTGTTGTTTTACGTGTTTTAGTTGAGCTTTGCGAAAATTTTTTTGAAGTTATGATCTTCTTTATACATACACTTCTAGGTGATTTTTAAGCCCCTAAACACTTGGTTTGGTCAATTGGGATATCATTTGAGAAATGTATTTTGTGGGGTGGTTGTATTAAAAGCGAAATTTGTAAAGGATTATCTTAGAGCCCATTGAAAAATGAGATTATTATAAATGTTATCCTATAACCTTGTAAAAAAAGGGGTTGTACTTTTTCTAATGTTTGTAAGGTTTGATTATAAGTCTCACCTTAATCTTTCTATTAGGATAAAATGGGCTTACATAAGGCATTATGCATTTATTATTAGTGATGTTGCATATAGGATGCACAATCAAGAAGATTCATATATGAATGATTTTTGGAAGCTACTCTTGTTACATTAAAATGGTTTTAAGAATTAGCTTGGTGTAAGTGTGATAAAGCATATATGAAAAGATGAAGTTGAAAATGTTAGGGTAAGTTAGTAAGGTTAAGTTGGGTGAATGTGGTAAATTGTGTGAAAATGTGATAAGAAAATGTTTTAAAATGACAGGAGTTGTTTGAGAATGATTTAGATGTGTATAAATGTGTTAAGAATTGATTTGGATTGAATTAGATGTATTTTAGAGCATGAAAAATATATTGCAATAGTTGAACAGTAATAAGTCAACTAGTGTATGGTATAGGTTGACCAATCATGGAAAAAATCACATTTTAACTTTCAAATACCAATAGGAAATTAGAGTAAATGCATTGGTTAGGTGTTTTTCACCTATAAATAAGTGCGTTTATGTGTTGTTTTTCATCCGTGTGTTAAGGAAAAAAATATAACTTTATTAAAGTATAAAGTGTATTGTTTTGTGTGTTTTAATTGGGTTTTGGTGAAGTTTTTATTGAAGTTGTTTGATCTTATTTATGCATACATTTCTAAGTGGTTTCTAAGCACCCAAATACTTAGGATGGTCAATTGGAATAACTTTTAAAAAGTATATTTTGTGAGGTAGTGATATTGAAGGTGAAATTTGTAAAAGGGTTATGTTAGAGTCCATTAAAAAAGAAGATTGTAATAAAGGTTACCCTATATCCTCTTGAAAAAGGGAATTGTACTTCTTTATGAAGATACTAAAATATCCAACGAGATATTGGAGAGCGGATATAGGAGAAGAGGTTGTTACCAAACCACTACAAAATCGATTTGCGTTCGTCTTCCTTATCTCTTTATTTTCAAGTTGTTTAAATTCAATTCATAATATATAGTGTATAGAATTATATAATATTATTTCTACCATATATTATATTCTTAAAGCTTTATATATTGTTTGTCTTATTGTTCTAGTTCAATTATTACTTTGATTAATTGTATTGTTTAGCTTTTGTAGAGGGTTTTGTGAAGTTATGATTCATCAACTTAGAAAATTTTAAAGAACATAATTTATTCCCCCTCCCCCTCCCTCTCTACCTTTTAGGTGCCATATAAGGACCAACAAGTGATATAAGAGTGAGGACTCATGTAGATTTATTTCTATCAAAATAATGAGTTTAAGGTCATCATGTTATATTTAGATAATGATGGTATAGATAGACTCCCTTATTTTGATGGAAATAATTACAAAGATTCGAAACCTAGGATGAACTTTTTTTTTTTCTATAAGTATTGAATTTTGGTAAGTAGTAGAGAATAACCCTCCGCACACACCAATGAACACCATAGTTATGAATAATGTAGAGACTTTAGTACCTAAGGATGAAGTAGATGAAGGTCTTATCTTTCTTAACAATAATTTTGTACATATCTTGCTTTGTGCTTTAAGTAGGAAAGAATTTAATAAAGTCTTAAATTCTGAATCTGATCATCAAATATGATGCATTTAGGAGGATACACACACACACACACACACACACACACACATATAATATCAGAAAATAAAGTGAATAATAGGAGAGCAAATGTGAAGAAGTGGCTCTCATATGCTTCTTAGATGATGAGGCATACACTAACTCAAATCCTCATAATGATGAAGCTACTACATATTCTAATTCTAATAGTGATAACAATGATTGTGTTGATGAGTTAAGTTATAATGAGTTACTTAAATTCTTAGAACATTTGACTAAGAAAAAGAAGAAGGTATCAGTTAAAGATTAGGAAACCTTGAAATTTTTAAATGTATGCAAGCTTTACAATGAGGAACTTAGAACTGAGTTAGAATTAATATGAGTGATATATAGAAATTGATAAAGGAAAGTCCATCTTTGAACAAACAACTAGAATGAAAGAATGTAGATAGTAGTATGCATAAGTTAAAAGAGGAGAATGCTTTACTAAGAAAGAAATTAGAAACTGTTAAGTACTCACTGTCTAGTTTCACAAAGGGAAAAGAAAAATTAGAATGCTAGCTAGGATCACAAACATCATCAAATGATAGAAGATGTCTAAGATATTCCAATGATAATACCTCATTAAGTAGTAAGATCAAATTTGGTAAAGGAAAGAATTTTGAAGAGGAAGAAGTAACTAAGACATCTATAAAAAAAGATTCATTAACATTAAAATCCCAACCTCATAAGAGTTATCATATATATGTGTATACATTCAGGCCTAAATCTATGAAGGAAGTTCATATAACCAAAAATAGACATAAAAATGCACAATTTCAACATGATACATCTAGAACTTATGTTAGACAAAACGGTCCACCTCATTTTGATACTTCTCATATACATGGACATGTTTTTAAGAATATAACTAATTCATATTATAAGCCTTATTTTTATCAAAGAGTGATATATGATGACATAAGATTTAGATAAGCATCACGCCCACTTAGACAAAATTTCTATGCTAGATCACAATACCATACACCTTGGATTTATGGCTTAAGATCTAAATATGCATATAGGACTCATGAACCTTTTTTTTGTTTTGTTTTTACACATATTGTGGATATTATAGACATGTTGAATGTTTTTGTTATGATAGACCAAATACTTAGAATGTTTTTCCAAGAGGATTAAATAGTAGAATTATTTTTAATCCCTAAGGACTCAAATTAGTATGGGTACCAAAGATCTGTTGGATTTTATTTTGTAGGTCAAAAGTCTCCAAGAGTACCGTCAACAGTAGATGAAATTCACCCAAACACATTGATAAACCAAAAAAGGGAAATTAAAATTAGTGATACATAAAAGGGAGGTACATAATCTCTTTTATACTATGATTTTAGTATATGAACTAAATTTAAATGATATTTGATGATGATGTAACTGTTTTAGAGTCATTAATGATGAATTCTAGTTTATCTTAAGGATAAAAATTTTAGTAAAGTGGTAGATTAAACGTACGCCATTGTTTTAATTATGTCTTGATGAATGTTCGTAATATACAATTGATTAATGCTTGGCATTTTGATCAAATTCAGATGATTATTTAAATGTATTTAAGTCATGATTTGTTAATCCTATATGATTAGATTTTGCTTTGAAAATTGTTTAAGGAAGTGCATAAATATGTTTCTTATAGAAAGAGTATTGTATAAAGGAGTATATAGAAGTTTTTTTTGCATATTTGGCTAATAGAAGTTTATTATGATTTTTTACTTCTTGATATATTGATCCCTCTAATAATCATTGGTTCTATTAATGCTTTGAAATTTGCATATGTAAAATTATTGCTTTTAATGAGATAGAGCTTTGATATTTTTTATGATTTTATAAAAATTATATGATTTAACAAAATTGTTACTAAAGAAAGAGGTTTGATAATTTTTATAAATCTTGGTTTTAATGAATTGCTCTTATGATATTTTGGGTGTTACAAAAAAAAAAAAAGTTTGAGAAGTTTAATAATAAATTAGGATATTTAATATTAGACACAATTTTAATATGATATTTGATGTAATAGCATCTCTTTGATAAAATCACTAAGTTATGTTGGTATCTTGATATATGATGCTTGAATTTTAGTGATTTATGGACTTGTCCATGACATTTAGATTTAGATTTTTTTTAACGTTTATGAGATTGGACATGTCATTAGAAAATTTTTAGATGATCATAGGATTACACATCTATACTCCTTAGTATGAAATTTTGAAATGTTTTAATACATGATTTTAGTTAGAGTGCATGCACTTTAAGTGAGAAATTTGCAAGATGTCATGATATTGATGCCATTTGAGTCTTTGAAATAAGCTTTTGTGATTACCTTAAAAAAGGGGGAGAGTTTTTAAAATCATTAAATTAAGGAGTTTTGAAATTTTGATGAGTTTTGATGCGCTTATCTTATATTTATCTTTATAAAATGATTGGAAACTTTTGTAATATTTTGGAGTCTTGTATTGTTTTATTTTTTTGATAGATTCTTAATGCTTAAACCTAGGGGAGCCTAAGTCTTTTAAAATTGAAATTGAACTTGATTTTCATGTTCTCATAATTTGATTGATGAGTTGATTATGTCGTGTTTTAATACATGGATTTAGGTCAAGCTTTTATTTGGTTAAGCTTGTGAGTTTTGATAAATCCCCTTCTTTAATAGTTTCTTTGTTGATTTTGTTTTTTTTTTTCATAAAGGAGGTGTGTCTCTTTTTGAAATCCTTAAGTGGTATTAAGGTGTATTTAGAATAAAATTGATATTTGATTAGGTATTGTGGCTTTTGAAAATGAGTTTTAAATATGTGGTGATAAATTTGGGTTTTTGACTTATTATTGGTATTGTGATTTGAGGATATTGTTAGCTTTTTAAGCTTTAGTATAGAACTTTTTGACTATTTGAGTTATAATTGGTATAGAGATTTGAGTTATAATTAGTATTGAGAATTGATATAGAGCTTTTTGGCTATCTAAGTTATGATGATGTGATATAAGGGGGGAGTGTCCCTTTTGAAGATTTTAAATTGCATTAGGAAAGGTTGATTGGTATTAGAGTGGTGTGGCTTTTTATATATGAACTTTTTGATGATTATAAAAAAAAGGGAAAAAATGTGTGATATTGGCTTAAGAGGTAGCAAAATGTTTCAATGTGATTACCCATTTGTATATTCTTTTTACTTGTTTATGTGCTTAATATCACATAGTTTTATTATTATAAAAAAAATTGAGAGATTGTTGAATTAAGGGTGGTTATACCATTTTTTTATAATGAAAAAACATTGTTACTAATGATTAGGTTATGGTTGATGTGTTCAAAAGATAAGATTGATGAAAATGATGTGTTTGGAGAAGGATTTAAAGATAAAAGGTGCTATAATAATGCATTTTGGAGTCTTGGAATCTCGAAACCTTATAGTATGAAACAAAATAGAGTTTATGAAAATAAAAGGAAAAAAAAACTCAAGATAAAGATCAAGATAGAATGAATAGGTTCTTATGTATATAAGTTTTGATTGTAAGTCTCATCTTAATCTTTTCATTGTATTAAAAGAGGCTTACATAATGTATTATATACGTTCATTATTAGTGATATTGCATATGGGATGCATAATTAAGAGAATTTGTGTGTGAATAGTTTTTGATAATCTTATTGATACATTACAATAGTTTTGGGAATTAATTTGATGTGAATGTATTAAAGAGTGTTTGAAAAATGTAGTTGAAAGTGTTAGGATAAGCTGTTAATGTTAAGTTCTATGAATGTGATAAATTGTGTGAATCTGAGTTAACAAAATGTTTTGAAATGATAGAAAATGTTTGAGAATGATTTAGATGTGTATAAATGTGTTAAGAATTGATTAGGATTAAACTGGATATGTTTTAGAGCATACACTAGTCAACCAATGTTATAAAGTGGTTGACCAATGTAAGGTACAAATTGACCATCCATAGTGAGAATTATGCTCTAACCATTAAAAACCAATGGAAAAATAGATTAAATGCATTGGAACATTGGACAATGGTAACAAACAGATAGTTGGGTTTTTTTAATCTATAAATAGGTTTGTTTATGTGTTGTTTATGCATCTAAGAGTTGAGGAACAATTATGTAAATGAATTGAAATATAAGTGTGTTGTTTTGTGTGTTTTAGTTGAGTTTTGGTGAATTTTTTTTATTTAACTTATGTGATCTTCTTCATGCATAAATTTCTAAGTGGTTTATAAGCTCCAAAACAATTGGGTTGGTCAATTGGATACCTTTTGATAAACATATTTGTAGGGCAGTAATATTGAGAGTGAAATTTGTAAATGATTATCCTAAAGCTCACTGAAAAAGGAGATTGTTGTAGAAGTTACCCTATAGCCTCATAAAAAGGGGGATCGTACTTGTTCTTAAGGATAATGGGATACCCAAGGAGGTGTTGAGGAGTGAACATCGGTGAAGAGGTTGTCATCAAATCACTATAAAATCAAATTGGGGATAACAATCAATTAAGTGATCAAGTTGTTGGGATTTTTTTAGTTGAGTGATCAAGTTTTAAAAATTTTCAATTGAGTGATTAACATTTGAAAAATTAACCAGTTGAGTGAAAAAACTTAACGCCATTAGTCATTAACCCGACTCAGCCCAGCCCAATAACCTTGATCCAACCCAGCCCACTTTAACTTTTTTACCTCTTCTGATTAATTTTTTAAATGTTAATCACTCAAGTAAAAAAATTTATAAATCCCTTGCTGTAGTATTTGCATGTGAGAAATTTCGTTCTTATCTTTTGGGCTCACATGTTATTATTTTTACAGATCACGTTGCATTGCAATATCTTTTTGCTAAGAAGGATGCCAAGGCAAGGCTCATCCGATGGGTACTTCTTCTCCAAGAATTTGATCTTGAGA
>JAOXYD010229540.1:0-31691 GCA_028565735.1 Pinacopodium congolense
ATTAAGATTTGCCATTATCCCTATTTGCTTCCCTCTGGTTGATTGACTCAATTTATGCTTGGCCCAAGATTTTCTAATATTTTTGCTACCCTCTTTCAAGATGCAACTAAATGTCACTAGTTAAATAAAATAGGATCAACTTTGGGATCTCTCGATATACAAAGCCTTTCCTAAACATTCAACTACATATGAAGCAACTCTATTGGCAGTATATCAATATGTTGAAATCTCTTCCTAAAACATCGGTAACTTATCATCGATAGGTCTATTAAATGCCAAATCTCATTGTACATTTAACGCAAATTACTAAGCTCTCTCTCTCGATTTGTTGCAAGGTCTTAAGCTCAATAGACAACACAAAAATTTATAACATTAACTCAACAGCCAAAGGTTCAGAAATAGTTCAAACAACAAATCATAGAAACACTTTAGCCACTCATAATAGAAATAAGTTCAATCATGTCCATATTCTTCAAAACATAAATCATAATGAGAAAAATAAAAGTAAAACAAATCTGGAAAAATAATGGAATTTGATAAAACTCTTGATGCTTGAAGCTTGAATATTGGTAGAGAGGATTTATTTAGAATGGTGGCTGGCTGAATCTTCTTTCTTCTTCTTCAAGTGTGGCCAAATCTCCTCTCCAAAATGTATGGTGGCTGTGTTCCTTCCCTTTTTTCCTAAGGGTGCCGAATCTGTATATTTCATGAGGCTCTTAGAGTGCTATGTTTGGGCTCTCTCTTGGAAAAATCTGTTGTGCTGTTTTGAAGCTTGTCTTTCACGTTTTGTTATTTATGTTTTGCTTCTCTTTTGACTTAGTCTATGGTCTTGCTTGGAGAGGACTTGGTCAAAGCACTCTGTCCTTTAGTGTTGGAAGCTTTGTTCTTCATTTTGTTCTTGGAAGTCTAACTCAAATATTGAATTGGTCTTAGCTTTTTTTGTCAAATCTTGTTCTTGGTCTCTTGGCGTTTTTTCCTCTTGGCCTTGGTATTTTTTTTACTTTCTTCCCACTTTTATTTTCAACTCCAATTCAACCTCTACAAAAAAAATAAATACACTAATAGGACCCAATTCTAACCCAAAATCAACAATTAGATATTAAGACATAAAATATAAATGAAACCACAAGGACTTAGAATGCTATTTCTATTTCAAAGGTCATATATGAAATGAAAAAAAAAAACATGAGCGAAGAAAGAAAAATAAACTAAAATACAACTAACATAACAAAAGTGATAAACATAATGAAAAAGCAAATATTCTTTTTCCTAGTTGAAGAGAAATGTATCCAATCTATTTTTAAAGTCAAAGAATAGCCTATTAACATAACAATAATCATCATAAATCAATTCCCCCAATTATGTCACCAATACACACCTTATATGGTGTTTCTCTAATGCTCATACAATAAAATCAATTTTGAATTTTCTATAGGCAATTAAACACTATTTCAATATTCCTACCACCTTCATAGATCACACACAATCAAATTGCAGCAAAAAAAGTGAGTTTACTTCACTAAAAATTGGATTGACCATTCAAACATGTAATCTATAAAAATATGCAGTCTTAAAGTTCTAGCCTATAAACAAACATTTTTGACCTATCAAATGGCATACAATCAATACAACAAACCTAATGCAACATGAATCTATCATAGAGAAACAAATCATTGCAATAAAAGCAAATTTAACGTTTCAAGCAAATAGATTAAATCCAGAGTTAGATAAGAACTGTTATACCTAGACAGTTTTGGAATAACTTGCAAAATTAAGCCCAAACACACAATACAATGGCTTAAAAATAGAAAACAAAATACTAGCAACCTCCTAAAACCTAAAATAAACTGAAAATAATAAATTTACAGCACCAAAAATAGATTTAGAAGTCAATTTGAAATAAGTAAAGGAGCTGCACAGAAAACTTGATAGATTTGAACAACCTGTAGTCTTTGTTATCAAGAAAATGTTTTGAGTGCTTCAAAATTAAAGTAAAGGCTTTACTGCACTCATGAGACCTTAAAAAAAACATGTATGTTGATTTTGGGGAAAAGAATAGATTTACTTTCCTAAATTGGATGAAAATAATAACTGAACTAAAATAAAGGTAGTTTTGGTGAGTTTGAAAACTTCAACCTTAAAACAACGAAATAAGCTTTATAAAATTCAATACTTTGCTCAATCAAATCCTAGATGCTGAAACAAAATAAGAATAATAATTTTGCCTACCAAAAAAAAAAAAAATTAGTGAAAGATGAGATTGAACTAAGGCCAGTGGAAGTCAAAGTTTTCTATAGCTAAGCTAGCTAAAAACAACCATTTGGCTACACTAGAAACTAATTTAAAACAGGAAAATTGAAGACGGACAAAGACAATGCAGAAATAGAGAGAGTTTGAGAGCTAGAGCGATTTTGATCTTATAATGTTGTTTTCAGAGAATCTAAACTTTATAAAACAATTTTGGGATGATATTTATAGTGTTAGAAAAGAATTAGAGATGTTAGAAATAAGAAATAGCCATTTGCGATTAAAAAATCATTGGAAAAGGAAAAAGAAATTAGTCATTACGTGTGACAAGGACCTATATGAGGGGTTCTAGGAGCACTATGGCACCTTCTAGACTACCTTATTCCTCTTTGGAAATAAAGGCAACATGGGGGCCTAGCAGATCACCCTATATGGCTTCTTAAACCACTATATATATATTCCAAAAACTCATTAAAATAGCTAAAATCAATTCCAAACCTTTTCAAAAAAAATTCCTAACATTAATTAGCACTTTAAACAAGTTTTAAAGCAAAATTCAAGGCTATTTAGATCATAGAAACAATTTAATTCATCCAAAATAAAATAAATGCCTTGATTAAGAAACTTTTCATTCTTAAACAATTTTCAAACCTTTTCAAAGAATCCATAAACCAAATTTCATAACACAATAGGACTTTAACAGATTCAAACATACTTAATCAACTTCAACCAACATTTTAAATCACTTAAAACAATAAAAAAGCATACAGTAATACAATTCATCACATTAATTCTTGATTGTGCAAAATTTAACTTATATGCCATTCTAATTCAATTTTTAACATGATAAATGTCATAATAAAATTCAATTAGTCACTAAAACCACAAATCAACTCCTATATGCCTATATGTGAGAGCCCTTTTCAAGAATTGATTAAGAATCAAGTTTAGGACACTTACACCTTAAACCCTTTTCCTAAACCTATTCAAACTTTGATCTTCATTTTTTTGATCTTCACTCTTGATCATCACTTGATCTTCAATTCTTATCCATTCTTGATCATCCAATGCTTAAGCTCTTCTACCTTAGCTCCATAATTATATTCTTGCCTTTCAAACATTAGTGTATCTTATAAATGCATCAAAAAATTAAACATTAGTAATAATAATGTTCTGTCATCATCAAAATACATCATGGAAACTACCTTAGTTCAACAATATCCCACTTTTAGCAATGACAAAACATGTGATATTAAGTACAAATAAAACACATTTTTCCAATAAATGCACAATGCGTTATGAGATCATATGATAGTCTCCCTTTATGCTTGAAACATATATTCAATCTTAATATCACACTACTCTCTACCCCTTTTTAACATTATCGAAAAAATTACCGATTGTAACTAATTTAAAAGAACTTAAAACCAATTTCAAATAAATCTTTCAACTTACTCCCCCTTAATTTATTCAAAAAATATATCAAATGTACATAATGCTCTCTCTAAATGAATGCTAGTATACATTATGGAACAACAAAGCATAAAAAAAGGATGAAAATGCATAAAGACCATGTGTTTGTGCATATTTCACATGAAAAACACATATTTGGGTATATTTTGCATGAAAACTACATGTTTCACATGTTATATTTCAAATCCACTTATTAGGCAACAAGAATACATATCCATTCATATAAAGCTTATTATGCATCCAAAGCATAAGTTATGAATATTTTGCACCTAAACTGCATGTTATGCATATTTCATATGAAAAAGAATAATCCTCCACATTTTGCATTCTAAACATAAATTATGCATCAATGCCATGTACATTAATCATAAAATATGCAAAACCAATTGAAAATTTTCAAAAATATATCCTTTCCCTAAATTTATGCATTTGAAAACTTTTAATGACATAAAGGATAAAGTAATTATCTTAAAACGTTTTTAAAAAAATATACACTATTTCAAAGATGATAGTAATTGAAAAGAAATGATCCAACTTGTAAAAATTATACTAGTCATAAATTATGATAATAATTTGTAAAACATTATAACAATTGTAAAATAATATTGTACAAATTTATAAAAAGATGATTCTAAATGCAAAAACTGAAAGTTATACCAATTATAAGAGTATGATGCTAATTGATACCAAAATAAGAAAATATACTAATTGAGAATTTAAAGATATGGCACCAATTGAAAATTATAAAAATATGATACCAATTGCAAAAATAAAATATAATAAAAATTTCAACAAACATTGTCAAAATATTTTCAATACATCCTTTTCATAGGAAGTCATGTGAAAAAACAATTTAATGCACCTATTAAAAAATATCATGCAACAATTTTAATAAAATGTACTTGTTTCAAAAAGTTATGAAAATATGCAATGGCCGCAATACTAAACATGCAATGGCACTCCCTAAATAGATAAATTTCTTTTTCATTAAAAAACATTCATAGTAAGGCCAAGATTTTCATATATAACATATATGTCAAAAAATCAAGTCAAGCTATAGATATCAATTAAGAATGTAGGAATACCTCCTTTTTTTATCACCATTTGATTCAAAATCCTTTAACTCCTAACATGGTTTAACAATATGCTTATTAGTAAGCTCATGTGAAGCATTTCTGGTGATCTTTCCACATCCCACTTTAGTTTGGAGTTATCACTTCCTCTTATACTAGCTTTAAACAAGATTAGCACTAATTGATGTTAAACTACAAAACAAAGAAATTAATAGGGTCTAGGTACCCACATTAACATAAGTCCTTGGGGGTTAGCCTTTAAACCTTTTTCAATCCACATCCTTAAGGGTTTATTAAACATTTTTTGTTTAATAAAACAAAAATTTTCAACATGTCCATCTTTATAACAAAATTTACAAACATGTGAAATTTTATGCATATGGTCATGAAACTTATGATTTTTATGCCTAAATATATTTCTCATATCAAAATGATCTTTCCTAGGGTGATAATCAAGTATGTGAGAATTATGATAATACATTATGCCATTATACCTATGAAATATGCCACTTTGCCTAACATGAGACTTAAATGTATTTCTAGGTTTTATATCTCTAAATGTTCTTCCTTGATTAAAATTATGGCTAGAATATTAATAAGACATGTTTAATGGCCTAGAATGTGTATGAAACACATTTTTAGATAAATGTTAATGCATTTAGGGTGCTTGCGTATAAATTGGCTTATAATGCCAAATTAGTCTATCATGAAACCTAAATATATGCCTATCCTTTTCTTAATGATATGGCCTTCTACGATGTAATTTATCAATTCCTCTAGAGTTAAGAATGTGCTTGCTATAAGTATGGGAATTTAAAGATTTAAATTTCCTAACTTGATTCCTGATAATTGTGTTTTAGTATGTGTTTCTTGCATAATAGGTTGTTATTATTGTGTTTTAAGATTTTTTTTGTGTGTTTTTGTTTAGTATAATTTTAATTATTGTTTTCTTTTTATTTAGTATTAATTTGAAGTAAGTTTTAATTATTTAAGTTTTTATTTTATTTTATTGTTTTGTATTTTATTATTTTATTATTAATGTTAGGTTAGAATTAAATTTTATTAGTGTATTTATTTATTATGTAGGGTTTATTAAAATTAAAATTTAAAGTTGAAAGAAAAATAAAAAAAGGATCAAAAGAAAAATGGAAGAGTGAAAGGAGAGAAGGGAGGCCTGGACTGCATAGCCTGGAGGCCTAACCCACTTGGAAGCTCACTGGAGCACGTGGACCCGCCTGCTAGGAGCCTCACCTGCTGGTCTAGAGCAGAGCCCTAGGACGTTGGAGCTGAACAGCAATGGGCTGCTGGACCGCATGGAGTTGGGCTGCGCGCTGGACTCATGATGGACCTGCCCCTGGGAGCTTCTTGAACAGGACTCCTTAGTCTACAGACTAAGCCCTCCTCTGCAGTCCAAGCAGCCACCTTAGATGCACCTCCAAGCCAACCCACAAATAGAAGTAGTAGCCCTAACAGACTTAAGGGAGGCAGTAATTCGGACAACAAATAAATTAGCACGGAAAAATGCCATTTTTAGACAGCAGACATAGGAGACCTTCGGACTAGAATAAGGGGGACATAGCTTCGAAAAATAACGAAGAGTAGCCACCAACGAAGAGAATCAAAAATGCAGGCAAAACATTAGGAGAAACAACGAGGTAGAAGAGACGATTAAAGAGCAAAATTACATAGTCTTCCTCTCCAAGCTACCAAAAATTCAAGAGTTCTTTCAATATCTTTATTTTTCTACAGATTTATTTTGTTTTTATTTTTATTTTTATTTTTATTTGTCTTATTTATTATTTTATTTTATTTTATTTTTGGAAGAATATTTATATGATTGAACTTATTTTTATTATTATGTGTGGCTAAAATATTTTTAGGATTTGTTGTTTGAATTATTTGGGACCCTTTGTTTATTAATTTAATTTTAGGAATATTTGTGTTGTTTATTGATCTTAAACCCTACAAAAAATAGAGAGAGTGAGTTGGGTAATTTGTGTTAAATGTACAATGAGAGTTGGAATTTAATAACCTATAGATAACAAGGTATTGACTTATTAGGAAGAAATTTCAATAAATTAATGTACTGCCTATAGGATAGCTTCATATCTAGTTAAATATTTAGAAAAGGCTTTGCATGTCAAGAGATCCCAAAGTTAAGTCTAGATTACTTAATTAGTGACATTTAGTTGCACTTTGACAGAGGGTAGCTAAAATATTAGAAAATCTTGGGCTAAAGATAAATTAGATCAATTAACCAAAGGAAAATAAATAGGGATAATGACAAGTCCTATCCTTCAATCTTGTTTTTCTCCGAATTTTCTTCTGCAATGTTGGCAATTGGTTGTGTTGCTCGCTTTTGCTTCCAAATTTGTTTGAATCTTATTTATTTATTTATATTTTATTTTTTAAAATAAATTTCTTGAATAAAGTGAAAACGAAATTGATAGGGTGTCTAGATTTAATCCTCGTGGGATCAATATCCACTCTTTACTACAAGTACGACCCGTATACTTGCGGTTTTGAGCGTAAAACTCGTAGTTTGTTTTGTGAATCAACAATTTCTATCATGAAGCCTAGATGAATGTGTTCCATTTCATTTATGAAATGGCATCCTAGGATGTAAGTATGATCCATTCCTAGGTTTATGCCCATGAACATTAGAAGCATGAGAAGGTGTAGGACCTCTATTCCTCATATGAGTACAAAACACATCATTATGAGATGGTTGTACATTCCTAAGGAAAGTATGTCTATTTTTTCCTTTATGCACGTTCTTGCTTACCTTTGAACTACATTCATATAAGAATGCATGATTTTTCTTTCTATTATGTAATTTTAATAAAGATAAAACATTCTTAAATGATGTCTTAACATGTGGTTTAGATGATGATACACCATTGTCAAGTGAGGGCTTAAGCCAAATTTCATCGTCTAAGTTTTATCTCTTTACAAAAATAGTTTTATCATCTTTAGAAGAATTTTCATCAATAAAACCTAGACCATGCCTATCATTAGAACTCTTTTGTCCCCTTAGCATGCAATATAATATCTGTTGTCCTTTTATGAACTTTGACAACGATTCTTTGAGAGCTTTTACTTCCTTTTTCAAGGATTCATTTTCATGCAGCAACTTATGCTCATTTTCATACATGCTAATATCCATACTCTTATAATCTAACATGGCAATTATTTTATTTTTCAATCTTTTAATTTCTATCATGCATGTATTATTGGATTCTAGTGCTTTATGCAACTCATTTTTCAATTTCTCATTGCCATGAAAACACTCATACAATTACTTTCTCAAACAATCATTCTGATTCAATAATTTATCATTTTCAATAACATGTTCATTTAAAGCAACATTCACACTCTTAGATTCTAAAGCATGTAAGTCATTCTTCAATTTCACGTTTTCAAATCTAAGATCATCCATCAACTTCTTACAATTAGAAGATATCTTCTTCCTTCTCATGGTAGCATGTTCTAAACATCTAACCAATTCATCATAGCTCAAACCTACTTTTAAAGCATTATTCTCATCATCATTAGAGTTAGAGCTAGAAGGTACCTCATTCCTTTCCTTTTGAACATTTGATGACGATGGAGCCGATTCCACAAAAACTACTAGGCATTCATTTTGTACTTTTTATTTTTCTTTTACTTCCTCCACTTTCTTCGCCTCTTCCTTGGCTAATTTCATATCAATGCCTTTTACATAAATTTTCTCCAACCTATACCAAATCTCAAAAGTGGATTTGCATATAGATACTTTCAAAAACATTCCTATTTAATGCATCATGTACGATATGCATGACTTTTTCATTTACGTAAATATCTTTTTCATCATTTGAGAATCTATAAGGGCCATTAGAAATAAAATCCTATAAAAAAATCTTGGCCCATAAGAAAAATTTACAATCTAATTTTCCATTCAAGAAAGTCATTAGCATAAAAAATTGGTGGCTTATGAATTTCTAAACCCTCTTGACCAAAGTAACGTGCCATTTCTAATCTTTACTGATAATTTCATTAGAAATTAAGAATATGTGAGACCTAACCTTTGATCCTAATTATAAATCCTATGGCACAGAATAAAGGGGTTAATTGGGTGTTTAAAAATTTCTTTTCAAATTAAAATACTTTAAATATTTTAGGCCAAATTCAATTAAATAAATTATCTAACCAAAATTCAACCTTAACGATATGTCAAATTTTATTCCAATATTAAACAAATTCAATCAACAACAAAGCAAATACCAATGCATAAATTTAAAGAGATAAGAGAGGAGATAGACACTGCAATTTATAAAGGTTCACCTACCCCAGATATAGACTATGTCCTCTCTACCACTTCTTGTTGTAAATTTACTAATAACTAATCTTACTTTAAATGGGTGAAGTGTAACACTTACAACAATCTTGTTTCTAAGGCAAAGAGGATCCGTTACAATAATCTTTATAATAAAGCCAAGAGGAACCTTTATAATCTTACTTGAAGGTGAAAATTAACCTAATAATCTTGATTATAAGGCCAAGAGGAACCTTTACAACAATCTTGATTATAAGATCACGAGGAAATTTCACATTCTTGATTACAAGAGTTAAGGGGAACCCAATTCAATCATGTTCTAAGGTCAAGAGAAACCTATGCACAATCTTATTCTAAGGTTAAGATGAATCTATCAATTTTCCTTTATAATGGGTGAAGAGTAAACCTTCACAATCCAATCAATTTGGACAATTTTTATCCTATAAAGAAAGCCCTTAAAACAAGTTCTAATAAGCTTCAACACAAGCTTATATAGCTTCTCAAACTTTGATTAAAATCAATTCAAGAAAGGGGCTCAAATGTAACCAACAGAATGCTTATTCCTTATGCTATGTCAATGCAAATACAAAGTATAAAAAAGTAATGAATATGTCAATTTAAATCTTCTTTATCCTAGATGAAGAGTAACCTATCCAACCTATTTTTAAAGGTAATGAGCATCCTATCAACTCAAGAATAATTAACACAAATCAATTCTCCTAATTAAATCACCAATACACACCTTATACAGATACTTATATTATTTAAAAGCCATAGGGCTCTTTCACATTCTTCATAATTCACTTGATGTTGATAATTTAAGAGATCTTTTCCTCAAAATTCGTTATATATTTATTTTTATGATAATCACAAAGGCTAGAAATAATGTTAGTGCTATTTTAAATTTTTCAATATTTTTAATTCTTTTGGCATGTTATATTAAAAAAGCGAAAAAACACGTTTTGTTTTATAGGTGATAAAATTATAAAAAGTGTTTTTTATCAATATTCTCAAAAGTTTTTTCAATTTGTAATAATGAAGATATTTTATTAGGCCATTATTTTATTAAGTTTTTAGGATTAGTTATACAGTTTAGATATAATATTCCTTCAGATATTTTCTCAAGCATTCAAAAAATAAATGATGGAGCATCACTTCAAATTAATTATCGAGGGAATAATATTCTTCTCACATCATCATTTAAGACCCTGATACCAAACCATTCATTACTCTATCAACAATAATTTGAAGAACCGTTCATCAATTTAGAGGACTTTTTGCCCTATTAGTAGACAACATCAAACATCAACTATGCACTTAACTACAGAACTATCATACTCATCAATGTAAATATTGTCATCCACCACGTGGATCTCCACCCCATCCGAAGATGAAATAATTATTGAAGATGAAAAACTATAATTATGTAATCCACTTCATGGAAGGGATAAGTATTTAACGCATTTCATGCTAAAGCCTTGCATATATATATTTTTTAATTTTTAGCTATAAAGGAAAAAGATATTCGACAGTGCCTTAGCACTGACGAATTTTTCTCTTATTCCTTTTTCTTTTTTAATTGTTTTGTTTAAAGGTATCCATCCTTTGGATACCTTCTTGGCCTATATAATGTAACCACTTCTCTTAGGGAAGGCACAATCTATCCTAGATATAATAAACTTTGCTTTCAAAACACATCTCTCAATTTTCTCTAAAACTTTTCATATCCTATTAAAAGATAATCAATTTTATGTCATTTGGATTCATAGAGTTCAGAGATAACATAAAATTTATGTTCTAATTAGCAATGAAACATTATTTATCATGAATTATTATTATTTCAGTTTGCATTTAAACATTAAAATAGGGAAGAAATATCATTGAAACGCACTAAAAAATTCCATAAAATGTATCCATATCAGTAGTACACATATAGTTTAATGCCAAGTATGAAGATGCACGTATTGTGCTTAAAAGTAGGCTTAAGTACGCAATCTGAAGTCTTGAGAGAATTATAATTTTTGTAAATGGTATCAAGTAAAGGCAAGTTGAGTCCCTGAAGACATGGTTAATCAATTTAGCATGGAGGTCACTATACTATGAATGATCTAGTTGACATCAAATATAACAATCAGAATTTGATAGCAATAAGACTAGGAAGTCTCAATCTAAGGGCTTGTTTTTTTTTTACTTTTGTTTTCGGTATTGTTTTCTTGTTTTTTCAAACACATAAATCGAAAAAACAATACAAAAACTAAAAAAAATAACACACTAATACAATAGAAAAACTTAAAAAAACATAAAAATCAATACAAACACACAAAAATCACAACCAAAAACCAAAATCAACAACAATATCAAACGTCATCTAACATGGAAAATCTTTAGTCTAAGAGGCAAAAGGATAAAGCCTTAAACTTATTGAGACATGTAAAATTAACCTAGGACAACCAATCATAAAAGGATCTAGTAACAATTCGTTGCTAATATTATATGAGTAACCTAAACCCATAATGGATAATTGAAAGAGTTGAATTAATAATCATTATTCAAGTGCTTTATATAGCATTTCTAAGAAACAAAATTAGTCCCACAATTGAGTCCAACAAAGTTAGTTTTGCAAGACTTTCCCTCCTTTCCTCAAATCCTTCCATTATCAAAATTGAATGATCTTACATGAAAAGTTTCCTCAAATGCTTTCTACAATTAATTCTCTCAACTTCATATGGTGTATACTATTCATATAATTTGCAATAATTCCCAATATTTTAGTGATTCAAAGTTATTAATTCTTTAATTTTTATCATGTGTTGAGTTTTGATGATAGATTTAAGAATTAGAGTTAAAAAGCAGTGCTTTAGTCAAGTTTAAGGTATGATTTAATATTAAGCAGCTAAATGTAGTGAAAGGGAGCAGAAGCAAAACATGAGTATGTACTGATGTTATTCTTCTCGCAGTGTGATTGTCATTGTGTATATGATAAAAAGGTAAAAAATAAGTATGGGTTTATAATGATATCGTCATGGTCTCTAGAAACCACCATGTTAAAAAAAGTATGGGTTTATAATGATATTGTTATGGTCTCTAGAAACCATCATTTTTAACTCCCATTTAAAGACATAAGAATAATGAACTTAAAAAAAGTCCATTGTTTTACGATTGAGGTGTTTTTGTACTACTAAAAAATGCAAGACACATGATAGGAAATCTGAGAGAAAAAGGACCAAAGTACCTAAGATACCTATTTAGGGTTCCTTACTTAGCTAATATAACTCACACAGTAAGGATCTAGAGTCATTAAGAATACTCTCAAAGGGGATTAAAGCAAAAAAGAAAAGAAAGGGGATAAAGGCCAAAAAGTGGCAGTCTAATCAGCATCCTCTACCTTCACCAACCAACAACAATGTTTTTATTCATCCTTTCAATGCTCTTTTTTCCCTATTATGAGTAGCTAGTTTATTTCTTTGTAGTCATAGGATAATCTAAGTTAGTTTTTAGAGAATTGTGAGATTGAATTGATTATATTATGTTATTTGAAAATTTTAATATTCGTTATTCTTTTAGTTACATAAAATTATTGTTTTAATTTATCGTATAAAAATCCAATTGTAGTACTTATGGCAAAATAACAATTGCACTATAGGAACATATGATCTAATTTAAATTAATTGAACTTTTGAGTTTGTTAATTAGAATTGGTAGTCTTTCTAGTACTTAATGACATTGATAAACTAAATCATAAGAACTTGTTTAGGATTGTATAATGGTGAGAGAAATAATTTAAAGAACTTCTCTTAGGTATCCTCAAAGTAAGGAAGGATAGACTATTAAAGCTTTAGGCTATTAGAGCTTGTTAATAACCATAATCAATTTATTTATAAATTAAGGAATAATTTTTAAGTCAATGATTAATTTGAAAGGATTTAACTAAGATTATACTTTAAATTAAATGCATATCTATTATTGAATCCTTGCTTATTTTGATTTTGACATTAGTTAATTTTGTTTACTTTATTTAATATTCATAAACTTCTTTTCTTTTTTTTAAAATTTTATTGTCCATTAGAAACTAATAAATCAACCCAACCCCTATGGAATATGACACTCCACATCATTATTCATAGGCTTTTTATTTTTTTTATAGCAATAATTTATTTTTATTGGATTCGACACCTATTAAATTTTAATATCATTGTCGAGGATTGAGGTTAATTTTGATTTAATTTTTTTTGTTTATGCATTGATCTTCCTATGCAAGTGAACTAGACTATGATACTGAGGTTGAAAATATAGTTAGGAGGCTAAGGAAGAAATTTACACTTCAAATAAAATAGGCTCCCACTACACCTGATTTGGTTTTTATTGATTGGAAGATTAAAGATATAGCTTATAAAGAGAGAACTTTGCGGGAGTTGGTATTGGTGGCCTTGGTAACTTAAGTTTTATTTTGATTTTAACCTTAAGACCAACACTAGGCAAGTATATCTATCTCAAGTAATATAGTACATCTAAATTTGACTCTAGATATCATCACATGAGGATCTACTATAACTACTAAATCAATAGGAAAATAATACATTAAGAATTAACTTAACTAAACTAATGGTGAGTCTGTCGTTGTCTACTAAATAATAAATACCTAACGACCCAACTATGCAGTATGGTGAGCTAAGGTCAAACCACAGAGAGTTAGTTAATGTTGAAACTATTTATAGTGTTGTGTTTAAGAAAATAAAAATAAACTTACCACTGTTTTTCTTGAAAGTAAAGCAAATAAAAAATATAACTAAGAAACTAATGCAAATAAATTAGAGCGTAAAATATAAATAAATACATAGAAATAAAAAAAGAGCAAAGAAAAAGATATTTTTAGGATCCATAAATTAAAACTGATTATTGGAAACATAAAGATTGTGTTATGCCTAAGATGCTAATCTATAAACTCAAGTACGACCTTCTGCCTCTATTCCTCCAACTATAAATAGGTCCAAAATGACCAAAACCTTACCTTTAACCAAACAATAACCTAAGATACTATACCTAGATCTGATTGTGCAGTGGTATTAAATACTAGGAAATAACTAGCTTAAGCCATAATCTCACACGAATGGATCATTTAACTTAAAGAATAAAAACCTAAGTTAAATTGATTAAGGCTCAATTACAAATTCAATTAGCCTATTACTGCTTGCAAAATTCAGTAATGATAATTAAAGATAAAAAACTTGTACTTAGCAATCGAACTAGAAAATTCAAATAGGATGGCAAAACCTATAAAACAATCGCTAATTTATAACATTTTATTAGAGTTCTAACTCAACCTTAATATACAAAACAATATCTATTACAAAACTAAGTTAATTCTCATAATTAGAATCTATCAATCCATTAAACATCTTATTACTATAGAGAAATATAGGATGGAATTGAAAATAAAGCAATCTTTTCAACAATAATCAAATATTCATACACTATCCATCAAAACTAAAGTGCAAAGAAATAAAACAATTGAGATAAGAGTAAAATAATAGATAAAGATTACTATAATAAGGACAAAATGAAGTTTTATTCTATCATCAACTACAACTTGAATAGAAAGCTTAAAGCATTAAAAAAATAGAAAAGATGAAATAAAAGGTGTATGTCCAAAAGAGGAATGAAGGCTGACACAAAATGGCCTCGTTCAATCCTTAAATACATCTAAAATAGGATTTATGATGTTTGGTAGAGTAAAGTCTGGGTTGTCTCGTTTTTCATTTTTAAGATGCCCTAATGATGGATAATAGTTTCATCATCAATGGATGTTAAGGTATGAATCAATTATGCCATTTAGTAAATGAAGTAACTGTCGATGACGGGTCTGTTAAACATCCTATTTTTTATTTTGCTCCAATTCTTCCCCAAACTTACCCTTTCAATTATAATTTGTGTCTCATGATCAAATATGTAATTCAACTTAGAATGAATATGAATTGGGTACTTTTATATCAAAATAATGATGAAACCATATTAAAACAAATAACAATTCCCAATATAATTCATCCATATCAACTAATCAATTTATGAAAATGATCATAATATGAAACAATGGTTTACCAATATCTATTTTACAGTTAGAGTTTTGAATTTTCAATGAATTAATCGAGTTTAAAAAATATTATGTGGTTAAATCTATGGTAAAATTTTAAATTCAAGACACAACTATAGTCAAGACAATGCCTTATCTCTATTAGTCCTAATTTATTTTTTGGTTATTTAATGAACTTAGGTAATAGGCTTAAAGTTTTGAAACTTTAAACTTAAAATTCCCTTCAAGACTTAAGAGCCTCCCAACTAATCAATGTTTGTCATTCATTGATTTTAACTATGTTGTCTACTATTTTTTTAATAATTAAGATAGAATTTTAGGATCCTTAATTAGCTAAGAGTCTATTCTAGATAGCTAGTCTAAAATAGATGATTAAAAACTAAAAAAACAAAGATTATCATACAAATAAGAGGTTACAACACAATTAATTCATCTAATGATAGATCCTTAACTACTTATCAATTTAATCACTAATAATAATCAATAAAAAAGAAAGATTGAAGCGTAAAACATATATTTATTGAAAAAAAAGAGTTAATATACAAACTAAATTAAGAGTTAATAATACATTCGTAATGACTTTTTGCAACTGTAATCTAATATCTATTCATTTGATTCGCTTTTGAAAAATTTAAAAGCACTCTTAAACATCTATTACATACAATTAAAAGGAAACCTAAACTCTATTAAAAGTAATGTCTCAAACTAATCCCTAGATCTCTGCAAAACTCTATAAAAGATTGTTATGTATGGCTAGGTTTGGTCTAAGTTAGTTTAATGAGAGTCAATCCAAATTGCTTCTTGAATTCTTATTAGAACACGCCTGTAGAGACTAAAATAGCCATGAAATTGCTAATCAAGAGTGGCATTTATAATCTATGTTATATTTCTGTTTGTGACATGGTGTTCAATGGTAGTGGTTCACTCTAAAATAGCGTCGTTAAAGGCCTTGTTATTCCTCTAAATTGACTATAATGGCTGTGTAGATGAGACATTAATAATTTTGTTAAAGGCCCACACTGATCTTAAAAAAAAAACATCCACAATTTGTCTTTTCCAAATAAATCTCCACTTTTTCGATATAAATAAAATAAAAATAGGGGTGAAAACATGTCAAATTATATCCTAAAATCGTATACATTATAACCATATTAGTTGGTTACTTTAGATTTTCATTAACAACCAATGTGAATATATTACTTAAATTTGAATTATAGAATAAAGATGATACAGCCTAAGTTATACACATTTTTTGTTTGATTTTGATCTTTTAAAACTTATATTAGGGGCCATTTCACATGATGTTTGAGCTTAAAATTTTTAATTATTAAATTTTATATTGTTCTAATGAGATTATACAATAATGGTTATTATAAAGGATTTGGATGCTGATTATAATCCTAAAAGAAGTTGGTCAACTCATTGAATTAAAAAGTGGAAGAAGCGATGCAAAATAGTGAAAGTCATGCAAAATTTATGTTTTAGATGGTGTGTTTCACAGGCTAAGTCATTCTCATGACTCTGTACATGATTTAGGAGATCTAGATTTCACCCCTTCTCTCAGACTTTGGCTATGACAGAAGCAACCAATGTGAATATAAGGTGCATTTTACATTTTTTCATTAGTCTTTGACCTTAAAAAGTGTGTTGTTGCCACCTAAATGAAGATAACTCACTCAAAAGCCATTGTGACACAAGATTAAAGTAATTTAAGAGGAGGAAGTCAAGATTAAAGTGCATATTGAAGAAGAATAAAGAGTATTATAACAAGGGTTGATTAAAGATTAAACAATTGAATCACATGAGAATGATTTCCTTAGTTCTTTATTCTTCTTTAACTACTATTACATTTATTTTTATAGTTATGATTTGATTTTTTTAGATCTAGATGTTATGAGCCTTAGATTTATGTGTTTATGATTTTCTTTGATTTAATTAAAGATTGGATGTATGTAAGTTTCTTCATGGTTATTGTTGCGTTTGAATTGATAATTTTTTAGCAATTTTAGTTCAATATAGGATTTCATATAGTTAGATTGAGAAATCAATTATATGAATAAATCATAGGATGAATAAAGAGGCTTGCATGGGGTGTTAGATATAGGCTTACCTAAGTTTCGTAGATTAAATTCAAACCTAATAACAATAAGAAGATCCATAGAACGAAGTAATGCATTTTGATTAGTATTTTAATTGAAAAGAGGTTCTAATTAACCAAAAAAGATGATAGGAATTATATAGTTGAAGAGAGATTGTAATTCTCTTAAGGGATTTTTTAGTCTAAGTAATTTTTGTTAAGCATTGAACATGTTCAGTTCTAGGGGAATTTTGTTATTTAGGTTTGAATCTTATTAATTGCTATGTCTTTATTCAAATTGCTTTGGGTATTATCTTTATTTATTTAGCAAACTTTAGTTTAGTTAATAATTAATTATTCAAGAATTCATTTTATATGATTAGATGATAGAAACATGGTTAGTATTGGTAGTTCAGTCCTTCATGGACTAATAACTCAACTCACTATGATGCTGTAGGAACACCAGGAGCCCTTGCCTAAAGTTGTAGGGCATAAAATAATTTTTTTAGAAATTAAAATTTAACACAAATTAAGTTTTTTTGTGATGTTGTTAGGTATTAGAATATTATGAATTCCTTATTTATTTTAGTCTAAATAGTTAATCTTTCTTTATTTTACTTTCTATAATTATTTGTTTATTTACTATAGCTTTGGGGCATACACTTGGTTATCTTTCTGTAGCTACAAGTATTTAATGCAATGAATGGAAAAATCATCAGTGGCAGTACTTCTAGTGGCAAAATAACCAAGTAACTTCAGTTGATAAATGTGTCAATGATTAGATGGTTTACGATAACAATTAGTGTAACACCGATAACTCAGAGTGGATGTATCATCCAAATTCCTTTTGGATTAATCAATCTTATTATAGATAACCTCTACTAGATTATTTCTAATAGCAAAAGAAGAATCGAGATTGGAAGAATTGCTAGTTAAGCTAATATCTATATTAGAAACTTAATTGGAAGTTATTGCTGCCTCCATTCATAAGTTGGTGACATAAATTGGGAAATTGAAGAATAAGATCAAGAAATTTTATCTAATATTATAGAAGTGGAGCCAATGGAGTGAGATAAGAATTAAATAATAGCAATTAAGTAAGAGAAAAAGTTTGCGATGGATGAGGATATGATTAAAGCTTTTAATATTGCAGTTTACAAGGAAGTCAAACAAGTACCTTTGTTATTTGATTGTTTTAACTATCATAGTTTCTGATTGTTGGCAAGAAATTAGGTATCAATAACTTTCTCTAAGGGACAATCTACAAGATAAAGATGGTTAAAGGAGAAACTTTATCATACGTGTGGTTGCTAGTACATTTTTGGTGAACCATCTAAGGTTTTAAGAGATTAATAGGAGATTTAAACTAAATTAATTATCACTCCTGACGTTAATGTCTAACTAAAATATCTGAAAAAATACTTGTTGGGAGGTAATCCAACCATTGAAGTTAGGAGTAGAATAGGATTTTGTTTTCTACTATTTTCAATTTAGATTTGTTTTTATTATTTGTTATGTTTTGCACTCTTCTTGGTGTTTAGATCTTTTTCTTTTAATTAGCATGGATTACTACAAATCAATTCATATGAAATTTAAAGGAGATATTTATTCAATTCCTTTCCTTATTGTTTTTTTTATTGTTAAACCAAGATAGTTCTAATTATGTGTTTTGATGATGACAAAACATTATTGTTACTAATATTTGAGTTTTGAAATGTATATAAGATAGATAAATGTTTAAAGTGCAAGATCATATTTGTGGAGCTAAGGTAGAAGAGCTCAAATATTAGATGATCAAGAGCTTAGATATCAAGGATCAAATGATAAAGATCAAGTGATGATCAAGGTTGAAGATTAAAAGAATGAAGATGAAGTTTAGAAAGACTTTAGGAAAAGGGCTAAAGGTGTAAGTGTCATGAACTTGATCTTAATCAATGCTTGAAAAGGGCTCTCACATTTGTATGATCATATTTGCATATAGGCATGTAAGAGTAGAATTGTGGTTTTAGTGATTAATTGAACTTAATTGTAGCTTTAGCATATTAGGAATTGAATTAGAATAGCATTTAGGCTAAATGTTGTTTAATTAAGTTGAAATGTGTTGAATCGATTTAATGAATATTTATTGATATATTAAAGTGCATTGAAATATTGTTTAAGTGTTTGTATGTATGATTGAATTTGTCTAAGTTTAATTACATTATGAATTTATGATTTATAAATTGATTGAAAAGGTTTTGAAGTTTGTTAAAATGAAAAGATTTCATAATAAAGGCAATTCTAGTGTTTTGAATTGATTGAAATGTTTTTATGATTTAAACAGTCTTGAATTATGCTTTAAAACTTGCTTGAAGTGTTGGTTAATGTTAGGAATTTGTTTGGAAAGTTTTGAAGTTGGTTTGGAGCTATTTTTAATGTTTTTTGGACATAAAACAGTGAGATTTTTATCCTTAAATAGTAGGTTCAAGGGTGTTGTTGTACCCCTATTTCTAGAGCCCTCAACGGCGAGTTGGTCAACTGTTAATGATGTCGTTGATGAATCTAAAGGGTGTTGTTTTGCGTCCAGACTTTAATGACTAGTTTTAGGGTTCTGGACTAAACAACTTTTTAGTTTTCAAAATAGCTAGTTTTTGTTTCTAACGATTCCAAACCTCTCCCAATACTTTATATATCATTCCTAAACATTTTTAACAAGTTTAGAACCTTTGAAAAACAAACTACAAGATCAAATCTCTCAATTATTCAATGCTCTCTTTATTTTTTTTATAGTTTTAGTTCAATCAAGATTTTGCTACTTTAAATTCATTTTTTGTATAGCAAAGTTTGTTTTTTCAATTAGTTTAGACCTAGAAGAATCTCAAAATTTTTTTTTTCATTATATCATTTCTTTTAAGCTTTCAAAAATGAATTCACCAAAACTATCTCTGTTTTGGTAGAACTTTTCTGAATTTCTGTGTTCTTCAATTTTGAGCTTGCAAAATCATTTTTAATAATTCAAAATTGTCATATAAATTTTGCTTAAGGTCTGAAGAGTGCATAGGATCTTCTTTTTCAAAATTTAAGCACTCAAATCATGTGTTTGAGCTCAAAGAACACAAATTGCCCAAAACTGACATGTTTTCACTACAACTTATTTTTCAATTTTCATTTGGTGTTTAAACTCATTTTTGGGTGTGAAAATTTATTTTTTTCTATTTGCTTAAGGTTGTAGGACTGTGCTAGTATTTTTGTTTTATGATTTCAATGATTATATTGTTTTGTTTAACTTTATTTTTGTAGGGTTTTCAAAACTATCCAAACTTGATAGTCTTGCCTTTATGCTTGATTTTAATCATTCGATTGATATACTAAAATTGTGTTTGTTGTTGTAATTTTTTGTGAATTGATTAATTAAGGGTGGAGTAGGTTTATTGCATCTATTTTGCATCACCTAATAGGCTAAAAAAGTGTTTCTATAGTCTGAATCATTAAGACTGCACTTATTGACAGATTTTGTGAGCTTAGGCATAATCTAACTTTTGATTGCCTTGATCATGTTTTTTTATTGAATTAAATTATTTATGACTTATTGAAGTGTTAGGAGGCTTGTTATAATTCTTGATTGCTCTACAATTTTGTATTTCATGAGCATTAGAGAAACACCATAGAAGTTGTGCTTTGGTTACAAAATTTGGGGGAATTGATTTTGTTAATTGTTATTGTGTTAATAGGCTGCTCTTTGCCTTTAAAATAAATTTGATAGGTTTCTTTTCACCTAGGATAAAGAAGATTTGGATTGACTTAATCCTTGTATGTGAATTGGATTGGATTAGGCCTTAATTGTGCATTGACATTCCATATTGCATTTGTTGCATTTGATCCCTTATCTTATGTTAATTTTGATCAAGGGTGTTATAAGCTATATAAGCTTGGTTTAAAAACTCAAGGGAACTTGAATCAGGGGTTGTCCTTGTAGGACGAAATTTATAAACTTTGGTTGTATTGGAAAGGTTCCTCTTTGCCATAAAAAAATTGTTGTAAAGGTTACTCTTCACCCTCTTTGTGAAAAGTAAGATTGATAGGTTACTCTTGACCTAGAACAAGATTGGGATAGGTTCCTCTTATCCTTTAATCAAGATTGTTGTGAAGGTTCCCCTTAGCCTTGAATCAAGATTGTTGTAAAGGTTCCTCTTGGACTTTGACTAAGATTTTTAGTTAGTGAATTTCTAACAAGTAGTTGAAAAGATGACATAGTCTATCTTTAGGTAGGCAAACCTCTATAAATCTTGGTGTTCACCTCTTCTCTTATCTCTTTTATATTTATGCATTTGTATTTGATTTATTATTGTTTGAATTTAATTGATATTGGCATAAGAATTAACATTCCATATAGGTTGAATTTTTTGTTAAAGATTTCATATTGTTTAATTTGGTCTAAGGTGTTTAAAGTGTTTTATTTTCGCCAAAATTTTTAAATACTCAATTCACCCCCCTCTTGGGTTCCATAGGGCTTACACATGTCTTTAAGGGGCGAAGGCACATTTTTAAAGGGAGCTGTTTTTAAGAGTATGCATGTCTTTAGGTTTAGGAGTTGCTCTTGAATAATTATTTAGGAGGAGCTACATATGCATGAAGTAAGGGGGAGTTAGTGAGAATTGAATCAATTGAACCTTGAAATTTGATCGTGCTGAACTAATTGTATTGCTGAAATCATTTTAGTTTTGTCATTAACAAAAGAGAGAGATTGTTGAACTAAGGGAGGTTTCACCTAATTTTTATGATGACAAAACGCCCCTTCTACTAATATATTTGTTTAAGTGTATTCAAAGATAGGTATGTTAAAGAAGTAGAGGCTTAAATAACAATTGCGTATCAATGCTACTAAAGATAGAAGGTCCGTCGACAGAATACAGATGATCAGTCAATCGAACTACAACATTGAAGGAAGCATTGGTTGATCGAAGGAAGATCGGTTGATTAAACGATGTAGAACAGTTGATTGAATGAACGTTTGGGGCAGATCGACTGACCGAATGAAGAACAGTTGACCAAATATTGGGTATCAATCGACCGAATGAGTAAATTTTAGAAGATCGATCAAGCGAATATGGCCTATCAGTCGACCAAACAGAGCGCAATGGTCACATTATCTAAGGATATAAGATTTACCAATGGATAGAAAAGATATACAACGAACACTTCTATTAAAAAACGGTCCAAAAGGTTGATTAATGCTCCAACAGCTATAACTCTCATTTGTGAGTATAAATAGACAGCAAAGTAAGGAGTAAGACACATAATTATTATGCAGTAAACGAGGTTTACAAGTTTAATCAAGCATCTTGAGAGTTTAAGGTGTAAGCGTGATTAAGGGTGATTATTTATCAAATTCTTGTGTGAGATTTGTGTTCTCTTCACTAGTGACAAATCGTTTTGTATTTTTTTCCTTCGAGAAGGAGTATTTCGAGGTTATTCTTGACCCTACAAAAATAATTTGTCTAAAGGTTATTCTTGAGCCTTGAAAAAAAATAGTTGGTTATCCTTAAGCAAAAAAGGAGTTGTAAGTTATTACAATTTCCAAGTTTGTATTTCTTATTACATTTTCAATAATTTCTAGTATTCTTCAAACTATTTGTTTCATAATTATCTTAATTAGCTTCAGTAAATTATTGTTCTTTGTTTTGTTTATTTTCTTTAAGAATTAAGAACCTAATGCACCCCCCCTCTTAGGTATCATTTAGGGTCAACACATAAACTTACTTATAACAACCTATCAAATTATACTCTTAAACTCAATCTTCGAGTTTATCTATAATGCTTCTCTTGTCATCAAGATGGTCTTCAACTTTATCTTACTGTAACATAAAATCTAAAAAATACTCTTCAACTCCAAGGCTTCACAACCATACACTTCAAATTTTGTTTTCTTCAAACCTATCTTTCACACAATAGACTCTACAAATATATTAGTAAAAAAAGAAGAAGAAAACTTTGTCATCATCAAGACAAAAGTGGAACCAAGCTTTGGTTTAAGATGTACCATTAAACCCATTTCTCTCCTCTGCTCTCTCCTTATAAAGACGTAATTTTAAGTCCTTCCTTGCTATTCACACAAAAAAACCTACTCCTTTCTCTTATTTGCAATGGTTATTTCATCCCAAAGTTCACATCTTTCTTCTTAATTTGCTCCTTTTAGTTTTCTTTCTCTAGTTTTTAGCATGCCTTCTGTGTGTAGTTTTAGGGGTTTAATAATGGAAGAGGATGTTCAAAGGAAAAGGATGGCAACGTTTGTTTCTGTCCTACTTCCTAAGTGTCAACAACTTAACTTAGACTTTTATTACTAATATTGATCCACTGATCCTAAGGATTGGTCGATCAATATATAAAAATTTTTGAAAAAAATATTTTGCTTCCAAACTTCTAGAATTTATAATACCAACTCGATTTTGGACTAGTTTTCGAAACCAGCTATCAATCCAAAACCAGTCTATACGAGTCAGTAACATCGATATCGACCAAAATATCGGTCTAGTATGATATTGGTCTAACCCATACTAGTTCTAGGCTAATATGGTTTGAACCAAAATTTAAAAAACTGATTATAATAATTAATAATTTTAATTTTATAAATTTAATATGTCAAATTGACCAAAAAAAGTTCCATATTTTATAGTAAAAAAGAAGTTATAGGAACCTTAAGGTAATATTGATGACATAAATAAATAGTTGTTACAAAGTTTAAACAAAAAAACATGAACCCTTACATAAGATGATCATTTCTCATACCAAAGGAGGACATTTTGACGTTAAAGGGTCAAACAAAGCTAGAAGCAAGTATTTCCTGTTGTTGACACTATGTACATTGCAGCTAGCACCAATTATAGTATCCACAAGTAAATCCCCATCATAATCAGGATTCGCACTTTTTTACCGTGTAACCCTGGATAAGCTATTGTGACCTCAAGTGGTGCATTCTTATGACCTTGAAAGTATTTAATTCTAAACTAGTTTATAACGATCCTAACCAAAAGTCTCACCAAGTTTATAACCATGCCATCCACACCCACGTCATTATTAGGTTCCATAAGTGCTGGGCTCTATGGACCTTAGATTAGTGGGTAAAATGGTCATACACAATGATATGGACATTGGGTCTCCGAGTTTCCAACTCAAATGTATGCCAACTTGGAGTTCTCACTTAAAGCAGTGCTGTGAGTTCTACACTTAGTGGAGCAAAACCCATCGACATTGATGTCGTATGATGTCAAAACAACATTTATAGTATTTTCATGGCTACCCCTTGCTGCTAGTTGTGTTGAGAATAATTTAAAATTATATTATCTTAGATTAGGTATGTTTATCTATTAGTGGCATTATTTTAGTTTTAGTATAGTTTCTTGATTTAATTAGAAGTCTATTAGCAAAAGTTTTAGTTATAATAGTATTAGGTATTTGAGTTCTAATTCAATTATGAGTTTGTGTATGATCCTCTATAAATAACTTTCAAGATTATGAATAATATGTGTGTTGAATTTGTGTGTTTAAAAATTCTCTTTCGTAGCTTTCTTTTCTTTTATTCTATTTTATGAGTTTTATTCCACCCCAAATTTTCAATATGGTATCAGAGCCCTTATCGATCTGAAAAGACCTATGAAACTCTAAACTCTGATGACTTCTAATAATACATCGGTTCTCTCGCCCTTAATTTTTAATTGTAAAAATTATCAAGTGTGAGCTGTCAAGATGAAGGCTCATCTGAGAGGTCTCAGTTTATGGCAGTAGGTTAAAGATAAAATAGAAATACCCCTTTTAAGAAACAATCCAATGCCCAATCAAATTAGAGCTTACGAAGAAGAAGAAACAAAAGCTTTAAGAGCATTATCTTTAATTCATGCTGTTGTCTGATAGGATTGAAATATATTGTATTTTCATATGCATTTTAATGTCATTTCAATTATATTTTTGTGTTAAATTGCTCATTTGTGTTCCTATTAATTTTCTATGTAGATTTAATGATGGAATATAAAATTTGGATTAAATCATGAGGAATTGGAATCAATTAGAGCATAAATTTGAAGTTACAACATCTTGGAATGGAGGCTTGATATGGTTGCAAAAATAAATTAAATGAAGCATTATATGGATGAAAAAAATGCAACTCATATATACATTAAAGGCTTTCTAAATTCACAGCCCAATCTGAGCAATTTAAGAAGCAAAAAATGGCATCCAAAGAACTCCCCCTCCAGTAAAAAATGTAATTACAAAATGCAGCTTGATTGGTATTAAAAAGGATAGAAAAAATCCATCAAATACAGCAGTTTCAAGTGGCATTTTTGGAGATCCTCTAGGCTAACCAAAAATGCAGCTTCTTGGTGTTTAAGAGAGGAGAAAAATTCTAGCTTGGATTCCATCCATACGGCATCATCATCATGTGTTTAAGGAGGCAATTGGAAGTATAATATGGCAGCAAAGAAGGAGAGCATAAGTGGCATTTCAAAGGGAGCATGGAGTGGAGCTTCACACTCAAAACACAACATTTAAAGAGTTGGCTTTATACTCTTTAAAATGACAGCATTTAGTCCCCATGGACAACCCTTCTCCAATTTAAAACATAACTCTTCAATCTATGAAACGATGGCAGCAACTACAAGATTTTGGAGAGTCTTGTTTTGCCTTCAAAATGCTAGCATCTTTAGAGCCTTTCTCCTTGGATAAAACGGCATCAGTTGGACCATTTAAGAGTTGTCCATCAACCTATAATGCAGCAGCTTCTCAACGTCCAAAACGTCTTGGATAAGAGCATTAAATGGTAGCCAAAAGAAAGCAGCCAACAAGGAACCCTCCTATGCTTAAAATGATGCCACTTGGAGCATTGAAAGCAACCTTAAAAGAATAAAAGAGGGGCACGCCTATAGATCTAGAGAGGGGGGCCAAATGCATAGAAAAAGGAGTGGGAAACTCTCTAAGGCTTAAAGTTGAAGGCTTAATAAGTGGACAAAAGCATATACATATAGGTGGAGCTAAAAGCATTGAGAGTGGAGAGTAAGCTTGGACTCCTTCCCTGATTTTGGTCAACATTTTCAGTCAAGCAATGGATCATCTCTTATTCAAAGATTGCAGCTAAAATTTATTGTAGTAAGAGAGCTTCTTAGACATGAGCAGCTGTATGTTTTGGACAAGGAAGCTTCTCCTTGGTCAAAAGTTTCGGCTGTAACATTTCTAAAGGAAGTCTTTATAGATTTTCTTTTTTTTTGTCTCTATTCCTTAGTATTAATCTTATTTTTTTCATTTGCTCTAGTTATTCTTTGTATTTCCAATAGTTTTTGTCTAGACCTTTGAATGCTTTTGTCCTTAGTTTTAATACCTTAGTTTAAAGCTTTATTAGTTGCATGGTTTGGTTTAATCTTGTGTTGAATCTTCATATTTTGTTAATGGAATGTTTAGTTTGATTTCTCAATAATGTGTTTTTATTTTCCATCTTTGTTGTTTTTAATTTCTAGCCTTTATTCCCTTAGTTTAACCTTGAGTTTTCATTTATGCTTTATGTCTTTGATTAATATATGTTTGGTAGTTTAGATTCATTCTTATTTTTAAGTTTTAATTCATTTAATTTCAGTTTTTATTCAATTTATAATTGCTGAAATTTTTGTTTAGAAAGTTAGTTTAAGTTTTGTTTAATTAGTTTTTAGTTAATTAAGTAATAGCTTTGTTAATTAGTATTTATTTTAGTTTAAGTTTTAATTTAGTGTTTTTAAATTTTTAGCCCTTAGTTTATTTTAATTAATTATATTTTGTATTTATTTAATTTTTGTTTTGTTTATCTTAGTTATGTTTACCTAGTTTAGTCTTAGGTTGGAAGTTAATTAAGGAATTTTGGATGAATAATTGTAATTGATTAGGATTTAAATGGGCTCTGTGATTTAGTTTAGGATTGAATTGGAATTCCTAGAAAATGTCATGAATTAGGAATTAATGTTTAGGATTAGCCACTATAAGTGTAATCCTTGGTTTAATTGATAGGATCGAGCTATGTCATACATAATTGTCTTTGGCGATTTCCACAAGTGGCAATAAGCTAGTTGGATTTGTTAGGATACTTAACCAACTAGTCTAAGATTCTAATTCCCTAGGTTATATAGTCCAAGCTTGTGTAACTATGGCTTAGGTTAGCTATTCCCTAGTGTGTTAAAGTTGTTGCATCGTTAAATCTAAAGAACTTATTCTAGATTGCCTCATGGTTAGGGGTAAGTTTTCTATCATATAGGACTTATCTAAAATTAGAGGAATTGAGGATTTGAGAGCTTGTTTAAACCTATAGGCTAGCATCTTAAACCAATCGCAACTTATCTTTTTCGATGATCAATTATAAGTCTAGAGTCCCAGATTTATCTTCCAACTAGCTTTTATATTTGTTATTCGCTTCTTATTTGTTTGCTTTAGTTTTTTTAATTATCTTTAGTGTTTAGTTTTAATGTCTTTGCATTCAAAGATTTTGTTTTCTTTTTCCTTTTAGGCAACATTAAAATAGCTTTAGCATACCCTAATTTCTTGTGGGATCGACCTTGACTTACCCTAACTATTTAGTTAGGTAGGTTATGTAATTTTATTATTTAGTAGCTTACATCGAGCTCTACCAGCGTCACATAATCAATTTTTACAAGAATTATGTCTTACAAAATACCAAAAGAGGCGCGGAATAAGATCAAAGAAACATACATATGAATTAATAGAACTAGACAAATACAGATTCTGAATCTGAAGAGGGAGTTTGAAGTTTTAAGGATGAAAGATAATGAGTCTATTAAAGAATATGTTGACAGGTTTATGGAAATTATTAGCAAGATTCAGCTTCTTGGTGAAGATTTAACAAACCAAAGAATTGTGGAGAAAGTTTTAGTTAGCTTGCCAGAAAGACTTGAATCCAAGATCTCTTCTTTTAAAAATTCAAAGGATTTGACTAAAATTTCTTTAGTTAAGAATAAATTATTCGTGCTTTTTAGGCTCAAGAATAAAGAAGGGACACGAGAAAAGAAGGAATAGAACAGATGGTTGAAAAAGCATATTTAGCTAAAAATTTAAAGGGAAAAGGAAAAATTCCTCAATGCTATCATTGTAAGAAACACGGTCATGAAGAGAAAGATTGCTAGTGCAAGGGAAAGCCTCAATGTTTTAAGTGTAAAGATTTGGACATCTCCAAAACAATTGCAAAGATAAAGAAGAAGAGCAAGTAAATATGGTAGATATGGTTAAAGAAGAAACTCTATTTTGAGTTAATTAGTAAGAAGTGCACCCAAAAAATTATTTTTGGATAGAAGTGTTCCAATAATTGAAAAGTTGTTGAGAAGTGTATCAATAAATATTGATGATGATAAGAAGTGTATCACGTGATAAAGAGAAGTACTTCACAAATTTGAAGATACGGAAAGAAGTACTCATAAATTTTTTTTTCAATTTTAAATTAAAAGAGAGTGTTGAAAATAATTCAAAATTATATTATCTTAGATTAGGTATGTTTATCTTGTTCGTTGCATTATTTTAGTAACAGCTTAGTTTCTTTATTTAGTTAGAAGTCTATTAGTAAGAGTTTTAATTAGAATATTATTAGATATTTGAGTTTTAATTCAGTTATGAGTTTGTGTATGATCCTCTATAAATAACTTTTAAGATTATAAATAATACGTATGTTGAATCGGTGTGTTTAAAAATTCTATTTTATAACTTTCTTTTCTTTTATTCTATTTTTATGAGTTTTATTCCACCCCAAATTCCCATCAAGTTGCAGAATTTTCTTAGACGTGAGGCACTTGCCTAGTGAGTAGTCTTCGTCAAGGATTTGCATTCCCAAAAGACAACATAGGAGGAGAAAAAATTGTGGATTGGTAAAACTTGTTAGTGATTTTCCACCATGTATTAATGGAGGTTTATTGATGGAGGAGTGTCGTAGGCTCGAAAGAAGAAAGGGATGAAACGAAATCAGTAACAATAGCACGTGGTGAAGCTTTAAACTTGTTGTACCATAACAAGTTGATGGAGGTTTGGCCACTGAGAAGAACACCATTGTGGTATAGGAATGGGAATTCCTGGGGCTCAACGAGATTCCTTACTATTGAGATAAAATGAATTAGTGACACGAATAAAACAAATGGGAAAATAAATTGGAAAGAAATAATAGAAGCCATGACCAAGTTTGTTGACTGTAAACTCGAACAAATCAGTTGGTTATGGAGGATAAGAGAAGAAAAAACCAAGTAGTGAATTTTGGAGTGACTAGGGAAAGAAGGAGAAGAAGGCTTTCTATAATGGTCATAAATCTTCAAATTAAACTGAGATGGAAATCAGGGTTTTAAAAATCAGTAATGGGTCAGTTCAGTTGCATCAGTCCATAGCCAATAGGGTCTGAATACTGACTCGTACAAGCATTTTTAGGTCAATTCTAAAATACCGGCTCAAAATCAAGATCAATATGTAATTTCAAAAAAGTAAATTTTTTAAATAAATTTCGTAAGTATCGATCAACCAATGCTTGTCTTTTTGACATTAGTCACTAATCTTTAAGGATTGATTAACCTATGTTTGATTTAAATCGAGTCTTGTCTCTTTTTTTTCCTTTTTTTTTCTTTTTTCTCTCTTTTCTCTTGATCGACTCCAACTCTTCGCTACAACTCACTTAAAAAAAAATAATACATTTGAATTTAATCATTCAATTACTATTTCTATCTAATTTCAATAATTTAAAAATACCTCCTAAAACACCATATAATCATAAAAATACCAAATTTACTATATTTGATTTTCAAATCATTTTCATGAAAGCCTTAACATCTTCTGAATGTCTATATTCATTTCTATTGATTAATTTGAATAATTTGAGTTGAAATTAATATATTTTTAATTCTAAATTTTAGAATTTTTTAATTTCGTTAATTTTTCATTCGATTAGTTGTTAATTAGTATTTAATTTATCAACTTTAAACATTGTAGAAGTTGAATTTGGTATTAATACATATAAATTAAATCAAAATTAAAATTAGGTAGAATTATATTTACAGATTTTATAAAACTTAGTCAATATTTTATAATTTTAAAAAGATTACCATTTTAAAACCTTTTTTTCAAAAATGAATGGAAATTATAAGGAAAAAGCTGAAAAGGACAGTTGCAAATTGCAAAATTCTGGTAGACAAAATGTAACAGCTATTAACGACACATCAATATAATCAACTTGTGTAGGGGATAACTGGGATAGGCCTTGCTTCATGTCGTAATCGAAGAGACACCGAATAACACTCCTGTGCCAGCTAAAGAAAAAAAATGACATTAAAATTGTCACGGGAAGAGACAGAACTGAGCTCCATTTGGTCAGGAAATACTAGGGTGGGCATGTGCATCTTTTATATATATATATATATGGTGTACTTATTATTTCATCTATAATGAAAAAAGATTTATAGTATTTACATATCTCAACTTCTATCACAGAAAATAATTTAAATATTTCTAAATATTTCTACATATATAATAATACATAAAAATATTTAAATCATTTTATAAAATGATAAATCACAGATGATCATTATTGACCGATTACATAGTCAACTCCTTTTTTTTAATCAAGAAAAATATTCTTTAAGAAAAAACAAGAAGCAAAAGTCAATAAAATAAAAACAAGTCAATTAGTTTTCAGGGAGACGCAATAATATATTATCTTGAGGGAGTTACCACCAACGACAGATTGGAAGAAGGCAATGTTCTTTACAACATTCAATCAGTTACGTGAAAAAAAAAATCAATGTATTATATATAAGAGTGACACTTCCTCTCTTTAGACACACAATTCACATCTAATGGGAAGACTTAAAAGCTTGATTTTTATGCACTGTATTTTGGTACCGTGCCGGTATCGGTATTGGTCGGTATCGAACACATGCCGATACAGAATTGATAAATTTTGTATCGAATTTAAATATTGGCCGATATCAATTATATCAATCGGTACTGGAAAAAAAAATTTAAAACTTTTTTAAAAAAATTTAAAAAATTTTTTAAAAGAAAAATTTTATATTTTGATCTTTTTAAATTTAAAATTAAGTTTAAAACTACATAATATAATATATTTATAAATTATTTTGTAAATTTTATAAATTTCATAAATTAATTTATAATTTTAAATAATTATCTGAAACAATACCGGTATTAATCGATGCCGATACAGTGTCATTTTCGAAGCCAATTCACTACCTGTATCGGTACGGTATTAATATACTGTTTTTATGTAGTAATTTCCTTATCAACCAATGGATTTAATGCATAGACCATTTTATTAGGTAGTCCAAAGTAGGCCTGACCACGGTTAATAAACCGCCGGTTACGGTTACAAAACCGCCGGTTACGGTTACAAAACCGCCGGTTACGGTTTATAAAAATTTATAAACCTTA
>JAOXYD010229549.1:0-18105 GCA_028565735.1 Pinacopodium congolense
AAGAAAACACACTAATACAGCACAGAAATCGATAAAGAAAATACAACTACCAATACAAAAATACAACAACCACAACATAAAACCATAATACACAACCAAACTAAACAAGGCCTAAAATATTCATCCTTATTAATTAAAAACATAACCTAAGTAAACTTACTAAATCATTAACTATCATATAAGTTTATAATTTTTACCTAAACTAGCAAACTCTAAATGGGCCAAATAAATCCATATTCATAAGTTATAAAGATCTAGGCATAGTTATCACATTTTTATTTTTGAAAGAACTCTTGATTTTCTTTCCCATTTCGTAAGCATCACAAACTTTATCCTTTTCAAATTTCACCTTTGGTAGGCCATTGTTAGGGGTTAAATCTATAGTATTTTTTGTTGTTATTTGATGTCAATTTAACCCTATTTTAGTGCTTAAATGTTCAATTTATGTGTTATTATTTTTATTTTATAGAATGGAGATTAAAGATAAATATTGGAGTAAAAATATGGAAGTTTTGTCATAATTCAACTAAAAGTCAACTTACAACGACGGGCTCCTAGGGTGCTATTGTAAGATGAACAGGGTGCCATTGTAAGTTAGTGGATCATCGTTAAAGGTCGGCTAACGCATTTTTCAATACATTTCTTTAACATTTGCGACTGTCTTCTTCCTTCACTTGTAACTGCACTTTCCCTATAAATTTAGGCCTCTCCCAGATGTCTAAGCAAGTAGATTTAGGCATCAAACACCTTAGTTTTCAGTAGTTTTTTATATCAAAGTAGTTTTTAGGTTGATTTTCATTTCAATCTTTTGTAATTTGGGTTTTCAGGTTTGTTTGAAGTTCCAGTAGCTATAATCATATTGTTCAGAGTTAGATAACCATGTAGGGATATGATTTGATTCATTTTAAACTCTTAATTTCATGTATTATTGTTTTTATTTTGAATTAATCAAAGTATTATTGATTAACTTATTTTTAATATGTCTTTTGATTAATTGTTGTGCTTAATATTGAATTTTAGTTAAGTTAGCACGTTTAAATTATTTATTGATGATTAATTGTGTTGGTTAATTATTAATGTATGATTAGTGAATTAATCTTTATTTATTAAATACTTAATGCTTGTCCTGAACTGATCACTTAGGATATTGCTATAAGATAATCTAGGATCCGATAATCTCTACCTAGATTATTAGAAAAATCAATAAACAACATAGTTTAAATAAGTGAAATAACCATATACTTGGTTAATTATAAGGCTACTAATCTTAAATAAGGGAAATTTAGGATTAGACTTCCTAAACTTTATGCCTATTACCTAAGTCTGAAGTATAACCAAACTTCAAAATATGACTAATAGAGATAAGTCCGTGTTTTAACCAAAGTGCTGCCTTGATTTCGTGAAGACCCTAGATTAAGTACCATTGATCTTTTATTCAATTAAATCATCCACACTCTTGACTGAATAATTTAGGAAAAGCAATCTGTAACTCTTTTACATTTGATTGGAATTTTTCTAGGTTTTCTAGGTTAGTTTGTAATTTAAATTTGGAATTCTCTAGATAATTATAATTCGATTGACCTATTACTTACATCATATAAACTTCTTCATAGGATCAATACTCGAAGTCTTAAATATACTCTACTTTATTACTCGATGCGATCGGTACGCTTTTCGAAAAGTTGGTATCAAATTAATTGTTAAATTGTGTGTTGAAAGATAGATTAATTTGAGCTAATTTTGTATTTGGCCATCCACAATCACCCATTCATAACCTTCTTATTATTTAGGTTGGAAATATATTCCATGCTTGTATAAGTTAATTTCATATACCACATCTAAGCATCTTTAGTTATAGAAACAAAAACGCTTAACAACATTGTAAAAGATGATTTAAATCAATGATATAAATATTTCTATCTCTCTTTCCATTGAAAATTATATTATTATCGAACAATTACAGAAAATATTCAAGATTTTACCTTAAAACTTACTTTGAAATTCTTATAAAAAAGTTGACTAGCATTTAACAGATTATGCTTTAAACCATCTACTAAAAGCACATTGTCAATGGTAATATTTTTCTAACTAACTTTTTCAATGCCAATTATCTTACCCTTAATATATATCAATTATCTTACTCTTAGCATTGTCTCCATATATGACCTAGCCTCCATCTTTCCTCTTCAATGAGATGAATTGAGAAGTATCTCCTATCATATGTCTAGAACACCCACTATATACATACCATACACTTCTTTTAAATACCCACAAAAAATTCATTTCAATTGAAGTACCCACATTAATTTGGGTCCTTAGGGGCCTAGATTCCTTCATACCACCTGTGCCCTTTAGTAAACTAGGAAACCTTTTTTTTTTAATTAAAAGAACATTTTTCAACATGTATACATTTACCATAATAATGAAAAACATATAAAACATCATGAAGATGCAAATGTAGTATGATGTTGTTCCTATATGCATTTCTAGACCATTTATTCATAAGTCTTCTTTCTTAATGAAATTTTAGCTTAAAATATGATTGGAACACATTTCTAGATGCATGAGCATGCATATGGGGAGCATATAAGGGAGTAGATTGAACATGCCTAGTTGGTGGCCTATATGAATTATATGATGATTATACATTTGTAAAAAAATTGTACCCATTTTTAGGAGCATGCATATTTTTCCTATATGTAGGCCTAGATGCATATAAAAAGGCATGATGATTCTTTATAGGATGAGTTCTAGACGATGATGCACCACTAGTAAAAGATTGCCTAGGAATATGCTTTTCACCTAGGTTCTTTCTTTTCATAAATGTGGTTTTGGCATTAGGAGTTCCACTTTCTTGAATGAAACCTAAATCATACCTATCGTTTGAAGCTTGTTTTAACTTTAAGCATACTATCTAACTTCTCTTTTCCCTTAGTGAATTTTTCTAAGGATTCCTTTAAAGAATTTACCTCATTCTTTAATGATTCATTTTTATGTATAGCTTTCTTCCCATCATTATCAACAATCAAACTCATAGATGCTAAATCATACAAATCCTTCCTTAACCTGTCATTCTGTAACCTCAGTTTACCAACCAACTTCATATATTCCTAGTATTTGGAAGATAATTTCTGTCTTTTCAAGGTCACTCCTTCCAAACACCTAATCAAATCATCATAGAACAATTCATATTCAAAATTTTCATTTTCATAATCATAAGAATGTGAAATAAAGGGTACCTCATCATGCAAGGCCATGAGACAAAAATTTGTAATTTCTTGGATTTCTCACTTTCTGATTCATTTGAAGTCTCCCATAACATAACCTTCAAAGATTTCCTTATCTTTTTCTCTTTCTTATCATTTTTATCTTTCTTTCTACCTTTTCTTCCTTATCAATTTCCTTAAGAAGTAGGCATTGACTCTTTAAATGGTTGAGTTTCCTACATTAAAAACAAACAATGTTAGTAGATGAATTCCTTTTAAAAACATCCTTACCTTGATCTCTTCTCTTAGAACAACTCTTCTTCTTTAAGATCTTCTTGAATTTCCATATGAGGAGATCTATTTCATCTTCATTATCATTCCAAGTTATTTCCTCATCATTTTGCTCTTGTTTTATAGCTTTAAATGCCAAAATTTTCTCCTTCAAGATACTTACTCCTCCTTGGCCTCTGTCTCTTTAAGCGTCATTCCATATGTGAGGAGAGAATATATCAATTCTTCTAAAGGTAACACATTTAGGTCTTCCACTTCTTAGATAGTGATAACCTTTGCTTTCCATTCCTTTGGTAAAGACCTTAAATTTTTTTCTCATAAACTCAACATTTGGATATGTTTTGCTGAACCCCTTTAATGCATTAATAAGGCCAATAAATCTAGTATACATGCTAGAAACATTTTCATCATAATGCATGGAAAACAATATTGATTAGTAAGCATGGAAATCTTACTCTCTTTCACTTGATTTATACCTTGATGTGTAACCTTAAGAATGTGCTAAATTTCTTGAGTTATTTCACACATGAAAACTCTAATTAATCATTTATACTTAATGAAACAAATAAAACATGATCTAACTTATTGTTTAGTGAAATCAATCTCTTATCCTCCAATGTCCACTCTTCCTTCACCTTAAAAACTCCTTGTTCATTTTTGAACTTAGAGGGGTTATATGTTCCTACATTGACAATATCTTATAACTTAATGTTTTTGTACATAAAGAAGGATTTTGCTCTATTTTTCTAATAAAGATAGCTATTCCTATTAAAAATTATGCTATGTTAATATTTTTTTTCCTCATTACTGGATGAACCTAACAAGTTTTCCATAATTGGATCTTAACTTACTATTTTTGTTAGAAAATTTTTATGCACGAGATGAGCCTAGTTTGATACTAAGTATAAGTCCTAAACGCACTTAAAATGGGAGGGGGGTTAAATTGAGTGATTTAAAATTTTTTCTAAACTAATTAAACTAGTCCACCAAAAGTAAATCCAAATGAATGTAATCCCTACACCAATATTCATCTTATAATGATATGCCAATGTATATGCCAATTTGATAACAATATAAATTACAATCAACATCACAATAAACATTAAATAAAGAGTTTAAGGAAAAAAGGATACACCAAGATTTATAATGGTTTGGTAATGAAAACAATTGCTTAATCCATTCTCCAACAATTAATGTTGGAATTTCAACCAAATCATAATAATAAATACAATCTACTTCTTTGGGTGAAGAAAAACCTTTTAATAACCCAAATCTTCTTTTTGAAAGGTGAAGAGGAATCTTTAACAAATCTTTTTCAAGGCAAAGAGGAGTATATACAAGATTAACCAACCTAATAAATGAAAACCCATTTTTAAGTAATAAAATACACCTTTGAAGATTTTTCACTTGAAACTCAATAAACTAAGGGCTATTATACTTTCAAAAATGAAGTATATGATCAGTGATTCTCTTAAAAGTTTTAAAAAATAGAATATGATGGATTGGAAATACAAAAATCATATTTAATGAGTGAAAGAGTGAAATTGAAGACAAAGAGTTATGAAAACTTTAAAACTTTGAAATAATTACAACATAAATAAGATTGCAGAAAAGATTGAAATAAATTATATATAAACCTTATTTATAGAGTTAAAAAGTGAATTGAGTCATTGGAAATGTTTAATGGCTGTTGAAGGATGAAAATTCATTGAAGAACTAAAAGTTTGCAAAACTAGTTTTTGAATTCATAAGAGGATCGATAGAGCTATCTGGGATCAGTCGACCAGATGGATTGTTTGAATGATCTTTAATAGGTCAACTAATGCTTTTAATTTTAAGAAGGAACAAGTCGGCATATCTTAAAATGGTCGATCGATTAATAAATGAACTTGAATCCAGGTTCTATAGAGTTTGTAGAACACGGGTAAAAATAATTCCAAACCAAAATTTTCATTTCTAATTCAATTGAAACAAGTTACAAATCATTTCCTAAGTGAAATAGAATACCAAGACATGAAAATTGAAACAAAAAATTTAAAATATCTTGGTTTGTGACCAATTTTGCATACTTTGAAAACTTTTGTTTTAAACCAATTGAAAACTAATTTAAAACATTTCAAAAAAATTTCTTTTGCCTTAAAACCATTGCATATACGTTCTAAAACACATTTCAAGGCCGTTTCAATGGCTAAACTGATTCAATTCCCATAAACTCAAAATTTGATCTCTTTAGTAAAGTTTATGCAACTTAAAACTTATAAAATGCATGACTACAAAATTTAAGTCTTCAGAATATTTAAACCTTAAGCAAAACTCACAAACAAATTTAAAAGCACCTAAGTAATAGTCTTGGAGCTTTCATAATGCTTGTTTTCCCCTTTTTCTTCAGACATTGTAACCAAGTCCAAGAATTTTCTCTTTGAATTAATTCCAAGTGCACCTATCTTTTAAAATTTATACCACAAACTTAAATCATTATAAAAGAGTCATGTTCTGTTATCATCAACATCAAGATTGAAACTTATTTTGGTTTAATATAAAGTAACAATAAAATAAACTATAATTAAAGAGGGAAGATTAGGAGGATAGACAATGATTTTTATAGTGGTTTGGGAATAAACTCAATTTCCTACATTCACTTTTCAACAATGATGTTGGAAGTTTCACTAAATCACAAGAACATAAACTTCTTTTTTTGGGTGAAGAGGAACCCTTTATAGTCTCAATCTTCTTTTTAGAAGGTAAAGAGGAACGTTTAACCAATCTTTTTCAAGGTAAAATGGAGCCTATAAAATGATTCATAACTAACAAAGTTAAAATCCTCTTTAAACAAAACAATTACACCTTTAATGGTGTTTCACTTGAAAATTCATAATCTAAGGGATTTTATGCTTTCTAAGTTGAAAAATATGATTGATGGTCCTCTTGAAAGCTTAAAAAAATACAAATTGTTGGATTAAAACCAATAAAACTAAAATTGAAATTTAAAATAAGAAGATTGCACTATAAGAACTTAAGAACACTTGAAGGATGAAGTTTGATCACTTTATATGCTCAATAACCAATAAACTTCTTATTTTTAATGTCTTGAACTTAAATGGATAGTAGATATGTTTATTAGCTTTTAGAAATAAGGAAAACTATTGTTTCCTAAAAGTTTCAACTAGCTATTACCCCTGATGTAATTCCTTTTTCAAGGTATATGAATAACCTTTCACTGTTCTTTTTCGAAACCTATTACTTATATCTTTTTTTAAGGCCTAAGGATAACCTTACTCTTCAATATTTCAGGCCCTAAAATACTCTTTTTCAAAAACTTGCTTCTTATAAAAACACCTTAAAAAATGTCACTATTGACTTACCAAGGTGTTTAATTGCTAACACTAGATTAAAGAATAAATGCACAAATACACTATATAACACACCTAGTAAAACCACCAAAATCTCAAATAAAAATAAAAAAACTTAATCTTTCAATGCACAATATCTTTGTAGATATTTTCGCACACTTCTTGAATATAAACTTATATTAAACACACATATTTATAGCCTTCCCAAGCCTCCCCAATCATTATATAACATTAACATATCATTACAAAAAATTTAATAATAAGACCATTCCATAATGAACCTATTGATACCCAGATCACATCACAATTAGTTTATTGATTCCTCTATCTATTGATCAACATCAAAAGATTATTTCTTGGCCAAACAAGGTCCAATTCAATCCAAACTCAATCTAAATATATTTTAAACATTAACAAACATTTCTTTACACCATTTTACATAAATTAACTCAATTACATATTTTAATACAAGTATATTCATGCAATTTACCAAATTTTCTTATCACTTATTCTAAAATAATTACAACTTCAACCTATAAAATTCATCCATTGCCAATTTATCTAATTTCATTACCTCTTTTCACATTAAATTTATTTACTTACACGTAATCACTTCACATGCAATACCATAAAAGTATTCATTCTTTCACCAAGAGGATTTTCACACACAATCCATACAACATCTCTTAATTATGCATCATATATGTATAAAAAACTAGCTATGAATGCATATGTATGATGTGAGCCCTTTGACATTATGGTAAGGTTAGATAAGGGATTTACACAAAAACTTACAACACAAAACCTATCATTTTCACTACTCTTGAATCTTCCATCTATTTCTTGATCCAAAGCTCTTCTTTTCATAACTTTGGTCTTCATCCATCTTTTTTCAGCTTCTATAAATACTTTAAACCATATTGTTCAACTCCAACACTCAACATACATGCATATTCATGATTAGGAATCCATAAAACCTATCTCAACATATCAATCTCAACAAATACATTTGTAAAACCATTTTTTCATCATCAAAACAAAAGTATAACCATAGTTGGTTCAACAATTATTTTATAATTGATACTAAAAAATAGGAAAGCACATTAAAAATAAAGAATCAAGAAAACTCATATCGATATCCCCTTGAATTCTAATAGAATTCCCATTTTTCATTCATCAATTCAATCTAATAAAATATATTGATAGCACAACTCAATTGTCTTCTTTTCTTCTCTTTCCATTTTCTTCAATCATTCGAAAATAATAAAAACTAAAAAGATCTCATCATTGATTTTTCTTTTTTACTTATATTCTTTGATGACTACTAAGGTTTTGAAACCCTAATTATTGATTTAGTAAAGTTTTTATCCTAATTAGTCTAAAAATACCTTTTAATCTTGAGATTTATTATACAAAAAATAACACTTAAATGAATAGAAAATGGTGCCATTAATCAAGAATATTTCTGCATTGTCTTTCCCTATGAATTAAAAAAAACTCTTAGTAAAGTAAATGACATTATTTATAACCACTGTTATTCTTCTGAATTTTCTTCTTATTTAAAATGGCAATCCTAACTAGAGTAGAATGGCACAGTTAAAGATCAACATTTTTTTTCTATCTTATTTTCACCAAAGTCCCTTCTTTCATCCCTTGAACTCTATAATCCAACACTTGAAAACTTTACAAAAAGACAAATCAAAAGGCTCATAATATGTTAAAAAAACTAAAAAAAATGCTTATAATATGTGAAAATAGGTTTAAAAACATCAAATACTATATCAATAGAACTATCTAAATTACATATTATCATATTCTCCCATAATTAAATAATTGCTCATCCCTAGGCAATTAATCTCGATACCCATTTAAAAAATATTTCAACAAAAGTAAAAAATTAATTAAGTACCTTAGCACAAACCAATGTAATTAACATTAATCAACATCTCTGAACTCAATTTTGACTAGGACCAAGTAGAGATGGTCATATGGCATACAAATCAACCCTTAGTTCTTGTATTAAATCTCAAGTTAACTTTATAAATAATCATGTAAACTTATTCTCATGGTAATTCAAAAGGTGTGCTTTATGCTTTAACATGCCATGTCAAGTATATTTTATAGTCCATCTTACCTTGAACAATAATATGGCAAGTGCATTTTACACTTTATCTTAACTTTTCAAAACATTAATTTACTTTTTTATTATTTGTTTTTGTTCTTTTACTTTATCATTTTACAAAATTTCAAAATTTTTTTAAAAATAACCTACAAATTGAACACAATATTTGAAGTGTGCATAAAAATCTGTACAAAGTCTCATTAAAAAACTCAATTTATACACACAGGTTGAGTTGATGCATGCAATTAATACAAGCATAATGAAGAAAAGTTATAGTCAATTGAAAATTACTAAACGTTAATCATGTTAATCACATCAACTGCATTAAAGCATACTAATCAATAATCAATAACTATTAGAATAATTCCAAATTAGATATTTGAATCAATTACTATTAAAGACTCACAATTATTCAATGTATAAGGAATCTAATAAACCATCCCCCCGGCACTTAATATATTTTTTCATCAAAGTATCTATATATATAAAATAAATGAAAACAAATGGAAGGGAACGAAGTAAAGAAACTTCCCTAAATAAGAATTTTTGAAGAGAAATAACTGATGAAGTTTCAAAATGAAATTTCTATTGATCCATTAGTTAATGAAGCCACACAGTTGATTGAAAAAAAATAAAGACAAAACAAAAGGAAGATTTATATCTAAATAGACCTAAAAAAGAAAATATAAATGAAACATAGCATAACCCATAATAACAAGTCCTAAGATTTTTTAATGTATTATAATTTTTTGATGAAATTAATTTTGTGGCCTTAGACTATGACCGAAAGAATGAAGAAAGTCCCACATATAATCATTTTTTTGCTCTTCATTTTGTATCTGAAACTCTATAGATCAAATAATAACCCAATAATCGTTGCCAAAGTCACCTCTGAGGTTGATGATGGAATTGAAAGACTTGTATCGAGTGAAGGATATAATCTATTTAGGATTATCTCGTTAACCTCATCAAGCATGGCCTCAGGCTCTATAGGATTAAGTTGTGGAGCTAGTATATCGTCCATCCACTCACCACTCCTTAAAGGATGACTACTAATGTTTCTTTGACTTCCTCGAATTGTCTTGTATTTTCACATTTCTAAGGTAGAAATCGTAATGTTCATGGAAGGGTATACTAGGTCATCAGCTTTAAAAGTAATTCCATTGTAGGTGAGAATCCTTGTAATCAATCTCAAGAAGTATAAATTCTTTTATGCTCTATGAAATCTTCCCACATTCCTTATATGAAGAATGATAAACCTAGCTAGTGGAACATCAGATAGATCACCTAAACCATGAAGCATGCGATAAATTATGTAGGTGTCTGTGAACTGTACCTCATTCAGTCCTCTCACCCTTGGTTGAACATTAGCACTACATAGTGCCACAATGACACACTCATAGGCCCTTAATAGAGAAATCTAATAACGATGCTCATGGGATATCTAGTAACACCCAAAACTTGTCAAAACTTCATCAATATGAAATGTAAGGATGACTGAACTTGATTAACTATGGCAACAATATCTTATTTATGCTTATAAATTAGACCATAATCTTGCATAACTAATAAATCAATAATTATCTCCAAGTAATGAGAATGTGCTTAATTATAATTAATGACCGAATCTTGATAACATCCTCTTCTCTAACTTTTGCTTGATTTTGGCATAAAATTTTCAAACCAAAGTTAGGTAATAAGGTCAAGTTTATAAAAGACATTGGTGATATTGAACTCAGAACAACTTCTGGTGACACAATCTTATTTATAATTATTTCATTCCTCCAGTATGCTAATCTCAAGTTTATAGGTTTACAAAAAAAACTAGTTAGAGTGATGAGGGTATTTACAGTAAACACATTATAACTCTTAAGTTAGTAAAAGTTGATGGTTTTAAGTATACAAACAAATCTCTAATTAATTTTAATGATAATTGATATTAAATCTTGCCTTAGGATGTCTCCCTTTTATAAGTAATCCTTTAAAAAGTAAAGTTAAACTCTAATTGTTAATGTATAATTGAGATCCAACTTAATTAATAAGCTTAATCGGTCATAGTTTTTGCCTCTACTTCCATGTATGAATGAAAAGTACCTTGATTGATCTTATCCTTTTCAAATCGTTGGCACATGTGATATTGAACCCTAAAAGCCTAAATAGAGAAGATGGGTTGTGTTGAATAAATCAAATTCATCTTATACATCCATTAGAAGTATACCACCTACCAAGGAATTAAAAGGTATAACACCATATGAACAATGTTTTTAGTAACTTACCATCCACTATAAACTTGAAAAATTATTGTATTTTATGCTATATACATATTCCTTAAAAGAAACAGTAAATAAGAAAGTAAATTTAAAGGTGTTTTTATGATGAATTACACAAGTAAAGCTTTTGGAGCTATCAATCTAACAATAGGAAGACCAAAGTGAAGTGAGCTGTTATAATTGATAAATTTGCTTAAGCAAAGTAGCAAAAACTATTAGTTGTTAAATTCTAAGACCTTGATATTGACTCTTTATAATTTTATTTTAAGAAAGAGTTCTAAAGGAGGCTAATAAAGATCAAGATATTGATGGGAAGAAAATTGTTTTGAAATTTATAAAGAAGAAAATTTTGTAGCTATTAAGAAAACTACCTACAATAAGGAGACAAAAAAGAAGCAGTTGGTTGTAGCTATGGACGTGAGATTATTACGGTAAATTAAAGCAAAACATGGTCTCTGATGGAAAGACTAACTAATCATAATGTTCTTGGAGCTAACTGGGTCTTTCGAAACAAATTTATTCCTAAAGGGTTTGTTAACAAGTTTAAAATAAGGTTAATTATTAGCAACATTAAGTTTGCTAATTTAAATAATTTGTACCAGTGGCTAGGCATGATTTATAAGGTTTTTGATTGTATTAGCTACCAAATCTAACTAAAAACTATTCCATATTGATGTCAAGTCAGTATTTTTGAATGACTTCATCAAAAAGGCAATATATGTTGAGAAATTTAAGGTTTCATCACTAATGGTAAAGAGAATGATGTATACTTGTTATAAGAAGCTCTTTATGGCTTAAAACAAGCCTTAGAAGCTTGGTACAATAAGATTGATGAATAATTGAAAGACCCAAGGTTTAAAAGAAGAGAAAATGAGTTTACTCTCTAATATGTTATTTTAAGATAGATTTGTAAAATTAATTATATACGTAGATGATTTGTGGTTACCAGAGATAAGGATGAGCATGTAACATCATTTAAACAAAAACATGAAGTTAAATTTGAAATGTCTATTCTTAGAGAGGTAATACTTTCTTAGCCTAGAGAGTGAGCATGCTAGGGAATATTTCTTATGCATAAGTTACCCTTAAGAAGTTCAATTTGAAAATACTAAGTTAGTGACACGTTTGCTTACTCTAAACTTGAAATGATCAAGAATAAATGGTGACAAAAAATTAGGAATCTATTATATCTAATAGTTGTAAAATTAGACCTGATGTAATAAGTTTACTATCAATATCCATTTAAGATAAAAAAAAAAATTCACTTAGATGCAAATGAGAGGATTTCGAGGTATGTGAGAGGAACATAAAAATATGGTCTGATCTATAAGAAGGATGAAAGCACTAATTTGGAGTATGTTGATAGTGATTTGGTTGCTATTATTGATGGTGTAAGGAATATTTTTTATTATGTTTTTCTTTCTTTTGCAATGTCGTGTTTTCTTGACAATAAAAAAAAATTTGTTGTTCAATCCTTAGTTGACATTGAGTATATTGCAGCTTGGTGCTTTGAATTAATGTATATACCTAAGGAAGTGTCTAATTGATGTTGAAATAAGAGGGCGATACTTATCTTTATGTTGATAACAAGTCAGCTGTAGTTATTACAAAGAATCACTTTCAATATGGGAGAACCAATTATATTAACTTCAAGTTCCATATTACTAAAAAGTTAAAAGGGAGAATGCAGTAAACTTTTATTCTTTAAAGGAACAAGTGATCGATGCAATGACCAAAGCTTTAGTTATAGGCAAATTCATCATAATGAAATGTAAGCTTAGTGTGTCTAAGAAGCAATATCAAGGAGGAGGGTTAGTTTTGATATATTTCCATAAAAACTTAAAATTCCGCATTCTCAAGTCCAATTCAAATATTTTTTAATAACAAGCAACTTTATATAAAAGATTAATTGAATTTTTGTCATTATGTTCTACCAACTTCTAAGTAAGCTTATGAAATTTTATAATAATATTGCTATAAGAAATTTATTTATTCAATTACCATAAAAATTAGTTCAATTCTAGCAAGATGATTTTTACTCAAATGATATAAAAATAGGACTATGATGAAGTTTCTAAAGAGGAATTAAAAGCTATTGAAGTTAAAGTAATAGCATGTTCTGAGTTATGCTTTTGACGTTAGCGATGAGTTTTCTCATAAATCCAATCTATTTAAAAGTTTGTCATGATTAATTAGAGCGGTTAGGATTTGAATAAGGTAAAAAATAGTGAAAATTTTAAGGACTACAACCTTGACCAAATCAAAGTGAAAATTTCATAATAAAAATCACTAAATATAAAATCTTGCAATAGCAAATTTGACAATTTCACTAGATATTTTGATTCATAAAGCTCATTTATATGATACTCAATTTAGTTATATTATTGTAAAACTAAATTAAAAGATAAGCTAGAATATAATAAGATTAATTAATTTCCTCGTATTTTCATGATAAATTTATTAGGATTTGTTTGTTTCCATTTATTATTGTTCTTTTATTGTTGTAGTGTTTTTTTAAAATATTGAAAAAATGCATTTATCACTAAAAAAAGATGTGACACCAAACAACCTTTTAGTTTTTTATCTTAATTTTTTTATATTGTCCATTAGATTTCTATAAATTTTTTCTATGATTTATGGGATGTTTTACATCATAGAAAGCATTTAACTTGTATTAGACTTTATCTTTTGTATATAATTTTTTAAACAATGAAAAATATTTTGTTGTTCCAATATAAAAATATTTCTGTTTTTTATTTTAGAAAGCAAGAAAATTTTTTGAAAATGGAAATAAAATGAATAGAGTGATTCAACTACAAAGGAGTTATAGCCATTCAAAATAGGAGATTTTAGATTATGCAAGACAATTCTTGCATAGTTAACAAAGCTATAGAAGAATAAATCAAGACTAATAGAAAGTTATGAGCATTGAGCCATAATATTCTTCTAATGAAATAATAAGGAAGTTAGATGAGATCAAGAACTCAAACGAGTTTATATGAAAAAATCTAGCATCATATACTGTTAGAACAAACATGCAAAAAGAGCAACCATAAAGACTAGAACGTCCATAGGCCTAACAACTTCAAAATCCGCATTATATGCAATAGGGAGTAAATTTTAAATGCTAGAGCAAACAGTTAAGTAAAGTAATCCGCCACCGACCAAGTTCATTTAGAATGTGCTTGTATATGCAGTGATTCAATCATATTGGCAGAATAAAATTGCAAGCAATTGACATATATTCGTAAACATTACTTTTAAATTTATTAGACAAGTCATGACAGGTTCTTTCTTTACTCTAATATAGTCTCAAGTTCCTCTCTTTTTATAGAAAATAACTAGCTGAGTAAACCACATTTTTAAGTGCATGGATTCAGCCTTAGATCTCCGTTTCAGATTTAATAACCAATTGACAATCCCTAACCAATCATTCACTATACATGTAAGGTTGTGTGACCTTTATATTATAGGTTAAATGTAGTTTGAATATTCACATTGGAAAAATAAGTGATTAATAGTTTCATTTTCTAGCTATAAAAGGCTTATAATGAGGAGAAATTTGTAAGGCCATGATATCCATCCTTGGTTGAAATTTTCCTATGGATTGCTAGTCATAATATAAAGGGCATTCTTGAATAAGCTTACTTAAATCAAATAATCTTGAACCAAGAAACTATAGAAACCTTAGGTCCCAGAGATTACTTATATGAACTTTTGGTGAATCACCAAGAAGAATGCAGAAGCCAAGTAGTTTTATCTTTCATATTGCAGAGAAAATAAAAGTTGGTAAAGTAATAAGAAATTTTTTTTACCAAAATTTACTAAAATAAATTATTAGGTTTTTACTAACTAGTTCCAAGGCTTGATGATGCTCCCTCGTTAAGTTTATCAACTTGCTTATTACAATGGAAATCGATTTCTCAATGAATAAAAAAGACAAACAAACAAATAAATAGGATCAAGGACAATTTTTTTTTTTGAAAAAAAGATAAAGAACATTTTGATACTGAACGAACATTCAAATTAAGGTAAATTTCACTAAGTATCTCTATAGTTTGTAAAACTATCAATTAGGCCCTTATAACTTAAAAACTAATAAATTAGTCTATAAAATTTGAAATTACTATCGTCCATCAATCCCTCCGTCAATTTTGTCTTAGACAAATAGTGACACTGGCATGCCATGTGATATGGATTAAAATAAAATAAATTTGAAACTAAAATAAAATAAACACATAAACTTGATAGGACTTTGGAAGTGTTGAACTTGTGTAGCTTGAAACTTGTGTGAGATTCCTTATTTTTCTGCCCTTTTTCCTTTCCTCCTAGTCACTGCTCCTCCTCTCTTCTCGATTTCTCTCCTCTCCGCCTCCTCGTCGCTACTCCTTTTTATTTCTGTCCCCTTAGCTGCTATCCTCTCTTCTTCTCAATTTCTTTCCGAGCGTTCCTTTCTATCCATTTAATTCTACTGTCTAGGTCTTCTTTAGAGCCTGGACTGGTGCTGGGGCTTGCTGGTGGGAGGGGAGACTGGCCTGCATGAGGGAGTCCAGGCTGCTGTCTACTGCTGGACCAGATGGGGAGCGGATCTGTTGAGGGAAGAGTGGAGCGGGCTGCAAGGAGGCTGGCCTGCTGGGGAGGAGAGGTGCGGATGGGCTGCCCAAGGGAGAGAGCAGGCGCGGGAGATGGGCTCGCTATGCGGATGGGTCTGGGCTGACGCTGGCAACGCGGGCTGCTGCTGGTGGGTCGAGCGAGGCGGGCTCGGGTGCTGGACGCGGGTCGCGAAGGGAAGCTGGTTGGTTGGTTGGGGCGAGCGGGTTGCAGGCGCTGGCGGGCGGGCCGGGTCTGGCTAGTCTGGATCTGGGACGCGGGTGGACCGCAGGAGGAGGCTTGCTGTAGGCGCGAGTCTGGGCTGAAGGACGGGCTGGTCTGCTGCTCTTGTCTTTTTCTTTTTTTTTTCCTTTTTTTTTCTTTTCTTCTCTTATTTTTTCAACTTTAATTTTTAAATTTAATAAACCCTACACAATAAATAAATACACCAATAAAATTTAATTCTAACCCAACATTAATAATTAAATAAAAATAAAAAAACCAAACACAAATAAAAACACTTAAATAAACAAAACTTACTCCAAATTAACACTAAACACAAACAAAACAACAATTAAAATTGTACTAACTAAAAACACACAAGCAAATATTAAAACATAATAAAAACAACATAATATGCAATAAACACATGCAAAATACTTAGAAAAACACATACAAAAACACAATTATCAATCATGGTTTGCATATAGGAATAATTTTAGACCGAATATGAATTCTTATAAAGTTACATACATTTGTGATCATTGTGGAATATTTGGTCATTTGGAAAGATTTTGTATTAATAAACTAACTAGACCTTTTATTTTGCCAAAGGCTTTAGGAACTAGAAAGGTATTTAACCCTAAGGACCCAAATTAATGTGAGTACCTAAAATGAAATGATTTTCTTTGTTTCATATGATTTCAAGAGGAGCACTTGGTATGTTGATAGTGGATATTCAAGACATATAATGGGAGATTCTTATCAATTTGTTTCCTTGAAAGAAAAAGATGGTGGCTATGTCACATATGGAGATAATTCCAAAGATAAGATAATTGGCATCGGTGATAACAATGCTACTATTGATAATGTACTATTGGTAGAAGTTTTAAATCATAACTTAGTAAGTGTGAGTCAATTATTTGATAAAGGCTTTTGAGTCTCTTTTGAAGGTAAATATTGCATAGTTTCAAAAGTAATTGATAATTGCATTGTATTTTTTGGTAAGAGAGTAGGAAACTTCTATACCATTAACTTGAATGATCCCTTTAACCAAAATATTGAGTGTTTCATTGTCATGAATGAGGATGCTTGGATGTGGCATCAAAGATTAGGTCATGCTAGCATAGAACGAATCTCAAATCTTTGTAACAAGGAGTTAGTAAATTGTCTACAAAAGATAAAGTATGAAAAAAAAACAAGATTTGTGATGCATGTCAAATGGGCAAGCAAACCAAGGCTTCATTCGAGAAGAAAAATGTGGTAACAGCTTTTAGACTTTTAAAACTATTGCATATGGACTTGTTTGGACCGTCTAGAATTGCAAGTTTATGTGGAAAATGTATGCATATGTGATTGTTGATGCTTATAGTGGATTCACATGCGTAATATTTCTTGCGAGGAATGATTAATGTTTTAAATCTTTTGTTAAATTTACAAAAAGAGTTCAATTGGAAAAAGGATACATGATTAATTCAATTAGAAGTGATCATGGTAAAGAATTTGAAAAAGAATCATTTGATGCATATTATGAAGAAAATGGTATTTTTCCAAACTTTTAATTTCCTATAATTCCTTAATAAAATGGAGTTGTTGAAACAAAAAATAGGACTTTGCAAGAAATGGCTGGAACTATATTAAATGAATACTGTGTTCCTAAATATTTTAAGGTGCAAGCCGTTGCATGTGCTTACCACGTTTCTAACAAAGTTAATGTAAGGCCTCGTATAGATAAAACCTCTTATGAATTATGGGATGGAAAGAAACCAAAAGTGAGTTATTTCGAAGTGTTTGGTTGTAAGTTCTTTATTTTGAATACTAGAGACAATTTGGGTAAATTTGATACAAAATCAGAATATGGTATATTGGTTGGTTATTATTTTACTAGTAGAGCTTATAGAGTGTTTAACAAAAAGACTATGATAATTGAAGAGACAATGCATGTTGTTTTTTATGAATCTAATTCGCTTTCTATGAAGAAGAGTATTCATGATGATTTAGATTTAAGCAAGGATATGGAGAAATTAGGGTTAGAAGAGCTTAAAGAAAACAACTTA
>JAOXYD010229560.1:0-18104 GCA_028565735.1 Pinacopodium congolense
ATTTTAATTAAAATGTTTTAAAGAAATTGAAATTTTGGTTCTTTATGACGATATTGATCAAAATTTGTATTTTTTAAATTTAAATTTCTGTTTTCTCTAATTTTATATTATCTTTTTCTTTTTTAATTTGTTAGAGATTTATAGATAAAAAGTTTGAATTTTACAAAATCAACTAAAAGTTTTTAAATTGATAAGATTTATTTTAAGCTTTTATAATTTAATTTAGTTTTTAAAAATAAAAACTATTAATTTAAATTACAGGAAGTCTTGCGCATCTTCTATTAATTCCCACAGATCATGGACTTATGGATCATTCATCTAGACTTGTATTTTGATCTAATTTATGTAGTCTAATAGATCTAAAAATTAAACGATTTAAAATTTTAAAATACACCAAGAATTTGAAAATTAGGATTAAATATATTCAATCTCTTTATAGTTTGATTTTTTATAATTTCAATCTTCATATGTTGAAAATTATCACTTTAACCCCTTGCAGTATTACTTAGTTATCACATAACTCACTCTCTCAATCATTGTTTCACCATGTTATATTGTGAAATTTTCAGTACTTGAAAATTACAATCCTACTTCATTTTTTAAATTAAAAATAGATTAAAAATTAACAGGATATAATAGGGGACCCTCTTAATTATGCATATGTAACATGTTAAACATGAATGAAAATACATGATTTACCCCTTTTAAAACCAAGGTAATACCAAGAGAAGACTTACAAAAAAAAAACCCCAAAACCTATAACAAATTCTACTATTGAGCTTGATCTTCTATCTTTGAACTTTAAGTTCATTTCTAAGGCTTTTCTTCCATCAACTTGGTCTTCAACCATTTCCACATACTTCGTGAAATTTAAGATAAACTCTAAGTAAGGGCTTCATATACATGCACTCCAACTTCATCATATACTTCAAGACTTGTTTCTTCAAACCTTTGCCTAATACATTTGATATATACTTAAAAGGTTGAAAGAAATTTAAAGATTCACTATCGTGATAAATTCAAAAGGTTTATTATTAAAGATTATCATGAATTTTGTCATATCTTTAAGAAAGTTAGTAGGAGTATAGTTGTACCTTTTAGTCAAACTATGTAATCACATTCGATTTAGTAAAAACATCAATTCATATTTCAATTGTTGAATATATGATAATTTAAGATCAACACTTATTTGGATATAAAAAAGTAACAATTTAAATTCTTAAAGTAAAGATTTATAGAGATAGATAAAAAATTTTGTTTACCTATTCTAATCAAGTATATAGATAATGTATTAAAAGTGTTCAGCATTTGAGATGTTTAATACTTATGAAATATTACTGATATTTATTATTATATCTATGAACAAATATTTGAGTTAAAGGCTATATGGATTTCATCTTTAGTTTAACAAGAATATAACAAAGTCCTTCTTAAGGTATATTTACCTGTAATGATACTTTTGAATTGAAATGGTTCCAATATGGCATTACTTGCTAATTGTGTCATGAAACATTTTTCGTTTAATGTAAATGATTATTTGGATCGTTAAGTTCTTTAATAAACTACTTATAGTTCCTTGCATTATTATAATAGTAATGTATTGTAGAACATAAGTGTCTTTTGAAATTTGAAAGGAACTAAGATCTCATCAATGATTCAAGTATGTATTTTAGTTATTCTCTCAATTATGATGATATTTAGGGTGAAATTTATAAGGTTTATTCAAGCACTCATTAAAGAGAATTTTATAGAATTCTGTCACTAAACCATTGTCCCAATAGTCATATAATTTCCATATAGCGACATAGTATAAGATAAGTAATTAGCTTATTGCAAATAGGAGATTGTTGGTTTATGCCCTACAACTATTTGGTTAATTGTTGATATGTTACATATTTTTATTAAAGGCATTATTTCTCTTATGTATATTTATTTAATCAAATAATATATAAGATAAAGTTTATGAGATACATATACTTTACAAATAAAATTATGATGGAAATCATAATTATAACATTCATATTACAATTAAGTGTTATAATTAAATTATTCTTGGTTATTAGTTTTTCAAATTTAGACATTAATAAAATGGAAAGACTAGCATACATTATGTTTCTTTTTTATAAAAGAAGTAGTAAATCTCGTAAACTAAAGTATAGAGATACTTAAACAAATATGTGATGTTTATTACAGAAAAAGTTCACTAAACTAACCCAAAATAAGAATTTCATATGGAGCGTTACTCTTGTGTCTATGAAAATGTTCATTGTGATGTTGTGTGAGTGATCCTTAGACTTGAGTCTCCAAAGTATTTCAAATTATGATTATTATATTTTTATTTTAGTTATAATATATTCTAGTCAAGGATAATTCAATCAGTAGTCATTGATATAGTATGAATTATAAAGAGGTAATACATTAATCAATATAAGATTTATCAACGTAAAGTAATTAGGAGAAGTTTTCATTATTCTTGATTAGTATTGATTTAAGAAATCTCTATTGGAGATAGAATGATACTTTGCAAATAATTTTCTAAATTTTATTAACTAAATCAATTACTAATTTTAAATAACTAATATGATTGGTCTCTAATAGAGTAGACATTAATTCTATATTCTATTTTTAATCAAAATAATGTATGATGAAAGTATTAAATTATATAGAAAAATCTTACACAAATAAGTTAAGTCAAAATTACTTTGATATTCTTGATATTTAGGTGATCATGATGTCTTACTAAACACCAATTTTGATATATGATTATAAATTATTTAATTAGAAAATTAAAGATACAATTTATAATCATTGCCAACATATTAGGAATTTATTCATTGACAAATAAATATCAACTAAGGAGAGAAAAATAATCTAAAATTAAGTTAGACTTAATTACTAAGTTTGAAAAAGTATAAGGATCAAATATATGATTTTTGATATTATTAAAATTAAAATTTAATTATAATGAAAGTGAGACCTTACCTATGGTTATGTTTAATTTTAATATTAAGAAAATTTTTATTTTTCTTCTATATAATACAAGAAGAGAGAAGCTAATACTTTTTTTCTTCTTCCTCTTAAATATTGAGTTATCTTTAAGGTTGGTTTGTGGATATCATTAGAGTTTAGATATATGTACAATTAAAGTGGTTATCTCCACATTGTTGAATTTAAGGCGAGATGGGATAAGAATCAAACATCAAGTATCATAGTAAGGTATGATTCATGCTTTATTATGTTATACTTTAATCATGTTATATAGTAAAGTGATCTCCACTTAAGAGAATTTTTTTTTATTATATGTAATATGATTGCATCTCAATTTATAAAAAAAACAAAACCCTCCTCAATCGACTTCTTAAGGCCTTCATGGGTATATAGACTTTAGCAAGTGTCATTTTGATTTTCTAATGAATTTGGAATTTGAAATTCAAACTCATTTTAGTATTTAGAAAGCTTTAAATACTGAAATGCAGGTTATTGCCTGAAGATTTTGCCATAGTTGCGACTATTCTTATATACTTTGCGTTCCCTCCTTGATTAATTTTTTAATTGTTTTAATTTTTTAAATTTTAAGATTGTATTATAAAAAAGGGGTTAATCCTGCACATTCCACTAAACCATAATTGATAGAACGTGTGACATCATTATAATGTTGGTTTTAATGACACAAAATATGTAATCTTTTGATTTTGATAATGTTTTACATTTTTGTGATGTAGATAAAGATGAGAACTAAAAATTTTATTATTTACCATAAAGAAAGTATTGATGTAGAAAAAAGACAAGTGTTCAAACCTTAAAGAAATATTTTTCTTTGTAAAGGAATTTTAGTAAAAGATGGCTAAAACAATATTTAGGCCAAAGTAAAATTGAGGCCATTTATTATTACTTTTTTTCTTTTTTTTTTCTAAGAAAAATTAAGGCCTATTTATTTGAGATTTGTAATAAAAATTGAAAAAAAAACATGTTTGGTTAAGATTTGTCATAAAAAACTAATCTAGTGATAACAATCAAACACGAAATAAATCTAAATTTTTATATCAAAACACTCTCATATATCTTAAAAGCACATATTTATTCATATATTTTGTCCATATTTAATAAAACAATTTTGTTTATATAACTTATTTATTAAAAAGAAAAAAATCAGATTTTCTTATTTACAATTTTCTGTTTCTAATTTTGTAAATTTATAAGTTATGTTTATAAATAGAAATAAAGTAAACATGTTTCTATCATTGTTTTTTTGTATTTTTAATTTTTTAAGTGGTCAATTTGTGTGTCTCAAGTTTTCAAAGTTTCTCTCTTCAAAACAATCAAAGTTTTCACTGCCTTTAGTTCAATCTCATTTTTCATCAATTTGATATGTTTTTGGGCATGTGAAATTGTTGTTCTTATTTGTTTGAATTTCCAGAAATTTGATTGAGCAAATTTGAATTTTAGAAAGTTTATTTCATTTGTTTCAAGTTTACAAAGTCATACATACTCAAGTTGACTCTTTTTTTATTCATCTTCTATGTTCTTCAATTTTTAGTGATTAAATCTGTTTTTTTTTTCTTGAAAAAGTCACACTATTTTTTTTTAAGGTTTCAAGAGTGTGCTAGAACTTTGTTTTGATTTTTTAAGCTATTATATTACTTGTTTAAGATCAAGTTTGCGGGTTACTCCAAAACCTTCCAAGTTTGACAGTTTTTTGTTTGGTTTTGATTTAGATAACCTATTTGATGTGTTAAAATTATTTTTATTATTAAGAGATGTTCCTAACTGATTAGTTTAGGTTCTAGTAGGTTTTTTGTGTTGATTTCATGCCATTTGTTTAGTTAAAATTGATTGCTTATAGACTGGAACATTAAGACTGCATAATTTGATAGCTTGTACTTATTCTGGTTAAATTTAATCATTTGGCTATTGAATTTCATTTTTATTGCTTCAATGAATTGTTTATGATCTATTAAGGTGTAAGGAGGCTTGCCATAATTTTTTTTCCTCTTAAAGTTTTAGAATCATTTTTATACTTTGAGCTTCATTAATAAACCATTAAAGGTATGCTTAGTTACTTTTATTTAGTGGATTTGACTTGTGTTGATTGGTTGTTGATCTTTAAGTTGCTCTTTAACTTTCTCTTTGCCTTTAAAATAGATTATATAGGTTGCTTTTGACCTGTGGAAAATAAGATTTGAGTTGCATTGATATTTGAATGTAACTTGGATTGTTTTATGTTATATATGTGCTTCAGAGATTGCATAAGACATTAACATTGCATTAATTACATTTGAGCCCTCTCTTGAATTGATGTTGATGAGGTTTTTGATAAGCTATATAAACTTGAGTTGAGGCTTTAGTAGCCTAAGTTTGAAGCTTGATTTTTTAGAATAAATTTTGTATTTTGGTTCTATTTTGTAGAGTTACTCTTCACCCATTGGAAAGTAAGATTTGTGGGTTCCTCTTGATCTTTAGAATTAAAGATTATTGTGTAGGTTCCTCTTGAACCTTAGAATACAAGATTATTAGGTTACTCTTTGCCCTTAAAGCAAGATTATAAAGGTTCCTCTTGACCTTGGAAACAACATTGCAGTAAGGGTTACTCTTCACCCAATTAAAGTAAGATTAGTTTTTAGTGAATTTACAACAAGTAGTCAGAGAGAGGACATAGTCTATCTTTAGGGTAAGCAGACCTTTATAAATCCGTGTATTCATCTCTTCCCTTATCTCTTCAAGTTTAAACTTATTATGATTGTTTGATTATTGATTGAGTTTGACCAATATTGAATTAAGCATTGACATAACATATAGGTTGAATTTTAGTTTAGAGAACCATATAGTTAAAATTTATTAAGGTGCTTAAATTGTTTAATTTGGAAAGAAATTGTTAAGCACCAATTCACCCCCTCCCCATATTGGGTGTCATAGGGATTACACATTACTTAGCCATCAATAGAGACCAATTAGGGAGACTTTAGTACTCTTAAGTTAGTCTTATTAGGTTTTCTCTCAACTTTTGTAATAGATACATAAAATAGCAAGTTCAAGGGTTCTAAAAGTATATTTAAAGGATTGGAAGACTGATTTATCATTAGGATAGCTCAATTTTGAGTATATCTCATACTCTTTCTCTTTTGTATTCTAACTCTTTCTTTTCATCAATAAGAATGTGCTTTTCAATTATATTCTTGTTCTTGATGAAAGTTACATATGATTAAATTATTTAATAGCTAAGGCTAGATAAGTAAATGGATTAACTCTACTCTATTTGTTCTTTTCTGTGTGAAGATCATTGTTTATTTGAGTGCTTGATTATCTGTCATAAATTGGCTATCTAGGATATATTCTTAGGTAATTAAGGATCCCAAAAGTTTACCTTAGTTACTAAAAAAGTCAATAAACAATATAATTGAGTTAATCAATGATCAAACTTTAATTCCTTATAAGAGTCTCAAATCTAAAAGTGGTTTTTAGAATTGAACTTTTTTGTTCTTTATACTGATTATTCTAAGTTCATTGAATGTTTAAAAATTGAATTAGAATTAATAAAGATAAGGCTTTGACTTAATCATAACTCTATCCTGCTTTAGAAAATATATCTTAGATCTACCTAAATATAATTTTATTATACTTAGTTAATCTATTGAAATTCAAAACCTTTTCTAGAACTTACGATTGGTGAACTTTAATTTATTACTTATGATTTACTTCTCCGCTTGTTAATTTATTTAATTTAATAGGTTAATTTAGTTTGTCACCTTAATTTGAGATTTAGAAACAATCATCTACTAAAGGACCTAATAGTTACAAAAGATCTTTATAGGAATGATCTTTAGACTCACTTCTATTATATTACTTGTTGACAGGGTATACTTGCCTCTAGTCTTGAATTGAATTAGATCAAATTAGGCTAGGACACGAGAACAATAGGTTTTTGGTGTTTTTGTTAGGAATGTTTTTTTTAGTAATATTAGGACTAGATTGATGTTGATTAGTCGATAGTTTATTTTGCTACATTTATTTTTCTTCATTATTCTCTACATTTTATTTGAAGGTTGTTTTTTTGATTTTTCTTTCCTGGTTTCCTTGTTCACTATTTCCTTGTAAAGCATACTACTAGCGAAAAGGCTAAACTAATATTTTATTTCGAGTTAGGAAAGACTATACATAGATTGAGAAAAGAAATTGAAGTAGGTACATCAAATAAGGTTGAAATAGAATCTATCTACGAGGAGAAAATTCATATAGGAGTTGAAGAACTAGATATAAAGCACCAAGAAAATGCGGCAGTCCCTAATCTAGAAGAGCGAAGAGAGCCTACCATGGTAGGCTTATCAATGATGAATAACAATAGACCTTTGGCAAAAATTGTGAGACCAGGGATTAATGCAAATAATTTTGATATTCCCCATGAAATTATCTCCATGGGTAAGGCATCACAATTTGGTGTGTCAACATTAGAAGATCCTAACACCCATCTAAAGACTTCCTTTGACATTTGTGATCATTTCAAGCATAACAATGTTTTATAGGATGCAGTGAAGTTGTGATTTTTTTGCCTTCTCTCTTTAAGATAAGGCTAGGGGATGGTTATCCACTCTTCATCTTGACTTTTTTACCAATTAAAATGGATTAATAAAGCTTTTCTTACCTAAGTTTTTTCTTGAAGGAAAGATAGCTAAAATAAACTTAGAGATTGCATCATTCATCTAGTATAGCTTAAAAGCTTATATGAAGCCTAGGAAAGATTTAAGGAGATGTTAGCAAAGTGCCCAAGTCATGAGTTTAATATCTAGTAGCAAGTAGAAATATTTTATACAGGAGCAACACCTATTACCAAAAGTACTATCGATGCAATTTCTAGAGGAAATTTGATACGTGAGACTTTAGATCAAGCATATAAGCTTATTATTAGGTGTACAGTTTATAGTGTTTTCTATGATTATTTGATGCACATTTCCCTATTTTATGTTTAAATGTTTAATTTTATGTTTGAATTTGTTTAAATTATAGATTAATCCCCAATTGAAAATAAAATCATAAAAAATACGAAGTTTGGAGACAAATCATTACCTAAATATGGGTTTAATGGACGTGTTTATGTTCTTGCAGACTTATGTTTAAGTCAGGATTTGAAGTTAAAGGTGGGTAACTAAACGAAGTTGTTTAAGTCCTTTTCAAGTGTTATTTAAGTATCCAGACACATTTTTCCATTCAGATCTCTAATTAATTCAACTTACAGCTACTTGTAGAGGGGATATACAAGGAGCCTTAGAAACTATTTTTATAGATTTAGGCAACTGAAATCCGTTCTCTAGTTAGGATTTTCTTATTCTTTCTCTAGGTTAGGTTTTTCTTTCTGTTTTCATTTCCAGCCTTGTATTTTGTAATTTTAAGTTGTTTTTAGGATTCCAGGAGTTTGAATTATTGACTCTAAGTTGTATTACACTTTGGAGCTTCATTTGATTTATTCTAAACACTATAATCACTTATTTTTTTACTCTTTATTTACCTATATGCAAGAACATGTTTCCTAAGTTTGATCTTTGTCGTTCTTTGATATATATGTTGTTTCAATCTAAATTTTAGCTATGGATAGGTATTAAATGCCTTGATTGAGTTCCTAATGCATATTGGATGGCAATATTTATCTATTTGAATGGATAAAGGTTGTCTTAACATGGTCACTTAATATAAAGTTGATAGATAATTAAGGATCGGTCATCAAATACCTTTATCATTAGAAAAAAATAATAAACAATATGGTTTAAGTCAGTAAATGACCAATCACTGGTTAATCATAAGGGTGCTACTCTTGAAACATGGGTTTTAGGATTATACTTCTTGAACCTTAAGCCTACTTCTTATATCTACAAGTAAACTAAACAATAAAACAAAAATGATAGAGATAAGGCACTAACTTGACCACAACTTTGCCTTGTTTCAATGAAGATACACTATATTAGGTATTCCAACCCTTTCATAACTCAATTGAAGTATTGAAATCCTAAACCTTGGCTAATCATTTAATTTGAAATTTTTTTAGGTAATATAATTTTCACATTAATTGGAAGCTTTTAGGTTAATTTAGTTGTTTTGATTCTCATTAATTTTCAATCTCGAGTTCTCTAGATAATTGTAATCGTCCTAGTACTTACAGTATTTTCCTTGTAAGTTTAAAATTTGGAGTCTTAAATATACTCCACTTTATTATTTGTGGACTGTTATACTTATCACAACAGTTAGACTTGAATTGATTTCAATTTATATGTTGAAAGATTGATTTATTTAGTACCTAAAACGACCAACAGCACTTACAAAAGAGATATAAACTAATAACTTCTAATACCATTTATAGAGACATTAAAGGAGGCCTTATAAAGCTCAGACGATAAATGATACAGTAGATGGATATTACCTTGAGGAATGAAAAGGAGTTACATGGTCCATATAAGGAAAATAAGGACAAAGTAGAGAAAGATAAAAGCACCAAAAGAATAAAAAGAAGATCCATTTGATAAGGAAGAGTGGAAGATCCATTTGATAAGGACGAGTGGTTAGTCTCTTTATAGATTAGATCCTAATATACAACCAATAAAGCCTAAGATCCCATATCCTCAAAGATTAAAGAGTGCTCATTTAGATAAATAATTCAAGAGATTTCTTTAGCTTTTTAAGACGTTACACATCCACATCCTTTTTATAGAATAATTGACTCAAATAAATTTCTATGCAAAGTTCTTAAAGGCTATTTTATCAAATAAGAGGAAGCTAGAAGAGTACAATACCATAAAGCTCAATGAAGAGTGTTGTACCATTTTATTGAGGAAGTTAAGAATCTAGAGAGTTTTACTAACCATTGTATAATTGGTAATTTGTAAACGGTTAGGTTTGATAGATAATGGAGTTACTATTAACTTAATGCCTATGTTTAGTTTCAAGAAGTTAAGATTAGAGGAGTCAACTTCCATGACCATCTCATTGCAACTTGCAAACTGCTCTATTACTTATCTAAGGGAAATTATATAAGATGTGCTCATGAAGGTTGATAAGTTATTTTTTTTTTGTTAAATTTCCTTGTATTAGATATAAAAGGAAGACCAAGATGTCCTTTTCATCGTGGGAAAACCTTTTATAGTGACTGTAAGTACTATCATCGATGTATAAAGAGGAAAACTCATCCTAAGACTTTAGGGTGAGAAAGTTGTTTTTGAAGTGTTTGAAGGAATAAAGAAACTTTCAACTTTAGATTTTTGTATCTTTATTTACATCAAAACTATACAAAGTAACCCTTGTGTTGTTCTCTTTAAAGATCCATTGTAAAAGAAGTTGATAAACTCACAAAACTTAAAGATAGACAAAACAGAGGTTTTAAAAGTGCTTGGATAACTAAAGCCCAAGGAGTCATCAAATTTGATCCAATCAAGAAGATGTGAATTTATATAGAGACTAATCAAGCCTCTTTAAAGCCAACCATTGAAGAACATCCCTTCTTAAACTCAATCCTCTTCTAAGTCAGTTAAATCCTCCATCACACTTAGGTATTATTATTTCTTATTCATTGACAGACATTATAAAGAATAAGTTATTAAGAGTCTTGAGAGAGAATAAGGGCACTATAGGATGGATGATAACTAATCTCAAAGGGATCAACCCTTCCTTGGCACTAGGATTTTCATAGAAGAGAATAGTAAGTGATTAGTATATTCTAAATACTGGTTTAATTCAAACATGGAGGAGGTTATCAAGATTGAGGTATTCAAGCTTTTAGATGTAATTATCATCTTTTCTATCTCTTATTCTATATAGGCAAGTTTGGTACAAGTTTATCTGATAAGGGAGGTACTACTGTGACATCTCACCCCAGCATATCTCGCTCGGACATGGCAACCCTTAATCAGCCCGTCCTGTACAACAGCCTTCTGAGTGAGAGCACTAAGATATCCATGCTGGGCATACATGTTTCTTACGCCTTCACCACCGCTCGAACCCAAGACCAAGCCCTTCATAAGTGTTCGAGCAATGGGGAAGGTGTAAGAAACATGTATGCCCAGCATGGATATCCTAGTGCTCTCACTCGCGGGGCCGCTATACAGGACGGGCCAATTAAGGGCTATCAGGTTAGGGAGAAATATGCAGGGGTGAGATGTCACAACTACCCTCATGACTAATGAAAATATGAATTAATATCCACTAGTAAGGACATGGAATGGAGAATTTGCATTGACTACAAGAAGTTGAATAAGACAAAATATAAAGATGACTTCCCTTTACCCTTCATATATTAACTCATAAAGAGATTGGCTAAATATAGTTATCATTTTACCTTAGATGGGCATTCTAGGTATCTACAGATTCTTATAGCACCTAAGGATCAATTAAAGACTACTTTTACTTGCCTTTATAGAACTTTTATATATAAATGTATGCCTTTTAGTTTATGTAATGCTCCATCCACTTTCTAACATTATATAATGGTAATTTTCTAACATAGTAGAAACTTGCATTAAAGATTTTATAAATGACTTCTCTTTTTTGGGTACTTTAAATAATTTAGATAAGGTATTGAAAAGATATGAAGAACCAAATTTATTTTTAAATTAGGAGAAGATTCATTTCATGGCACAAAAGTACATTGTTCTAAAGCATAAAATTTCTAATAAGGGCATTAAAGTATATCTAGCTAAAATAAGGATGACTGAACAACTTTCTCCTACTAATGTAGTTAGAATGATTAAGAACATTATAAGACATTTCTGGTTCTATAGGAGGTTTATTAAGTTCTAAGATTACTAGAACCTTAACTCAATTACTTATCAAAGATGATGGTTTTAATTTTAATGTTGAATGTATGAACTCTTTTAAGTTTTTAAATGTAAAACTTATTGGTGCACCTATTCTTATATCTCTTAATTGTCCTTATTCCATTTCAGATAATGTATGATGTAAGTTATTATGAAATTGGATCTATTTTTGGCCAAAGGAAGAAAAAAAATCATCTTAAATACTATACAAGTTGGATCTTAAATGAAGCTCAAATGAACCATAATACCGTTGGAAAAGCAGGTATTAGTTGTGATGTTTGCTTTTGACAAATTTTAATTTTATTTGGTGCTTCCAAAGTGGTGGCTTATATTAGCCGCTCTACATTCAAGTATTTTATAAATAAGTAAGATTCAAAATCAAAACTAATTTAATGAGTTTTCTTATATAGGAATTTAACATTGAAATCAAGGATAAAAAAAGGAGTGAAAAATTTTATAGAGAATCACTTATCATGACTGAATAAGGACGGCATGAAGAAAGGTAAAAACCATGACATCAAGGAGAATTTTCTAGAGGAACAGCTACTAGCTATTTAAACACTTTCATTGTATACTGATATGGTTAACTTTTTAACTAGTAGTGTTCTTCCCCTGATTTTTATAATAATAGAGGAAATTTTTTTTATCAAAGGTAAAACATTACATATGATATAACCCTTATCTTTATAAGATTTGCATGGATAGGGTTAATAGAGATGTGTGATTGATGAGGAAGTTTCTTTTATTCTAAGTCTTTGTCATTTGAGAGAAGTAAAGGGGTACTTGTGTCAACTAGGATTACATATAAAGCATTAGAGTGTAGTTTTTATTGGCCTACTTTATTTAAGGACATATTCCATTTTGTCAAATCTTGTGCTAATTGTTAAAGGTTTGGGAACATATTTAAGAGATATGAAATGTTACTTAATAATATCCTTGTATGCAAAAGTTTTTATGTTTAAGGCATTGACTTTATAGGGTCTTTCCTTTATATATATTCCAATTAATATATCCTAGTAGTAGTAGATTATAAAACTAAATGGGTTGATGCATTAGCTTTACATATGAATGACACTAAGGGTGTGATTAAGTTCCTAAAAAAGAACATCTTTACCAAGTTTAAGACAGTTAGATCTATAATTAGTGATAAGGGTTATCACTTTTGCAATAAACAAGTGGATGTATTATTAGCTAAATATAATGTTACCTATAAAGTTGTTACACTCTACCATCCTCAACTAGTTAATTTAAAGTTCCTAATGGAGAGATCAAGAAAATTTTGGAAAAGATTGTTAGTTTATTTAAGAAGGACTAGTCATTGAAGTTAGATGATGTGTTTTACGCATATATAACTACTTTTAAAACACCCATATCTATATATATATATATATATATCTCTTTTAAGTTAGTATTTAGTAAAGCATGTCACTTATTGATGGAATAAAAACATGGAGCGTATTAAGTAATTACTTTTTTTCATTTAGATTTTAAAAGTCCAAGTAAATTATGACTCTTACAATTAAATGAGTTGGATAAATTTTGGTTTAATGTATATAACAACTTAAAAATGGAACATGTCAAGAATTGGTTTGATAAGTACATTCTATATTGTGAGATTAATATAGGCACAAATTATTAGTTTATAATTCAAGATTAAACTTTTTCTTGGAAAGTTATGGTCACAATGGTCTAGTCCTTTGAGATAACAAAAATCTTCCCATTTAGAATGATAAAGGTCACTAGTAATAAGAATACAAGCTTCAAGGTCAATGGGCAGTGGATCAAACTTTACATGCCTATTGTAGTAAAGAAATATGCTGAGACATTCTTCATTTAAGATCCTCATTAAGATTATTGTTCGATGAAAAAAATATTTATACTTTCCCTTTATTTTCTTTAGGGAACAAGGAAGGCTATATAACTCTCAATCAAAAGGAAATTAAGAGATTAATGGTATTAGAGGAGTTTTCTTTTTTCCATTCACTTTATTATGTCTTTTTTATTATTTGAATATTAGAGACAATGCTCAACTTAAGTGTGAGAGAAGAAATTAAGAATAGAATTCTTTTTCACACTTTAATTATTGTGAAACTGATATTGAAGTATCTAATATCACATTTTAAAGTTTTTCTTAATGATTATTCAAATGTTAATTAACATGCCTTGATTTTATTAATGCAACTAATATTATTAGTATTGATTGATTTCTATTTGGTTATGAGTTTTTTTTAACTATAGTTATAAACTATGTTTTTAAAGTTAATTTTTTATGTATTCTTAATAAGATTTTATATGATTTTTTGCATGAATTTGAATAAGGTGTTAAATTCAAGTAATTTTGGGGAAAATATACAAATTTTAAGTGCTTGAAATTGATTGAAATGAATTGAAAATGATTATAGTGATGAATGTGTATGAAAAGGTAAGATGAAGTATAAAAGGCACTTGCCAGGATAAGATGGAACATAAAACTTACTTTTCTAAGTTAAATGTGAAAAATTAAAAAGATTGAGGTATGATAGAGCAAAAAATGCATATGCTACTGAATTCTTTTAGGAAATTTGCATGATTATCCATATGAGATTCTTGAGATTTGATATCATGTACAAGAATTAGCTTTATTAAATATATTGACAATAGCTGTGAATTTATGATCAAGAATAAATTAGGGCATGCTAGTTATATTAGTTGCATTAGTTTGAGTTGAAGTGCTTGGTTAATATTCAATTATCATTAGAAAATGTTTTTAAAATATCTATATAGTTACTTAAAAACAAGCAATAGTTCAAATGTAGGGGAATTGATAAGAGTATTTTTGTATCAATTTTTAGATTATGAATTAATGTGTTTTTACCCCTATTTATATATGAATTGGCCCTATTCATGATATTTTTTTTGGTTAATTTTCCAGCTTAAACCTAATTAATGAGTTAGGTACGAAAAATTCTATATTTTCATACGTTTGACAAAAGATAAATAGTTGTCTATAACAACACTATTATTATTATTGTAAAGCATCATTGTAATCCCGAAGGAAGGTAGAGAACCAACATCACTTGGGAATAGTATTATTGATCTCAGGGTGAACCATCATTGTATTATTAGTTGAAGTAAAAGAATTAATGGTTGTAGATGATGGCATTGGTGTATATTCTATGTACCATCATTGATGCTTAAATTGAAGATATTAAACTAATGGTACCATAGATAACGTTGTTGTTCCTTGATACCAAGGGCTATTGTATTTATAAGCATGCTTAAATAGATGCTTTAAGTGAAAATCAGTAAACTTAACTCTCTAATTAACCCTAAACCCTGCTTAGCCATCAATATTGATTAATTAGAGAGAGTTTAATCGTTTTAGATTAGTCTTAGTTAGGTTTTATCTCAAATTTTATAATAAAGATATCAAGTAGTAAGAACGAGAGTTCCAAGAGTAGATTTAAGGGATTGGGAAACAAATTTACAATTAGGATAACTTAATTTGATTGTATCTCGTACTCTTGCTCTTTTATATTTTAGCTCTTTCTTTTCATCAATGATAATGAACTTTTCAATTATATTATTATATCTAATAAAAACTTTGTGCAACTAAATTCCTTAATAACTAAGGTTAAGTAAGTAAATAGAATAACTCCATTTTATTTATTCTTTTATGTGTAAAGATCTTTACTTATTTGAGTGCTCAATTATCCGTCATAAGCTGGCCATTTAGGATAGATTCTTAGTTAATTAGGAATTCACAAAATCTACCTTAGTTATTTGAAAAATCAATAAATAATGTAATTGAGCCAATGAATAATTAAACTTTAATTCCTTGTGAAGATCTCAAAATTGAAAGAAGTTTTTTTAAGTTTGAACTTTGTTTTCTTTATGTTTGTTAATCTAAGTTTATTAAATGACCAAACAACGAATTAAGATTAATGGAAATAAGACTCTAATTTAATTATAACTTTGTCTTACTTTAAAGAAGATACATTGGGTCTATCCACACAAAAATTTTCCTAAACTTATTTATGCCATTGAAATTCGAAGTATTAGTTACACCATGAGATTGGTGAATCTTAATTTGTTACTTATGATCTATTGATTCTTTGGTTAATTTAGTTAATTTAGAAATATACTTTAATTTATCGCCTTAATTTGAGATTTCCATATATTTATACACAAAGTAACCTAGTAGTTACAGAAAAGCTTTATGTATGATCTTTAAACTTACATCCATTATATTACTTATTGACGGAGTATACTTATGTCTAGTATTAAATTAAATTAGATTAAAGAGTTACCATAATGAGAGGCTAATTCAGCTTAGAATCTCATTTTTTTTCATGTATTGAATTTTGTGATTCAATTTTTGGTTGAGCTAATTTTTAACGTTAAATTGTGGGACTGTTAGATTTTTGCCGAAACTTCCCCTCACCCCTTTGTTGCCGCAGTAGCTTTTAAGAAACTCATCAAGCGAGTCATAATTGAGAGTAATGCATCTTCCATGATTGCTTCCAATGTTATGAACATCGATACCATGCTAGTACTGATTTTCACTTCAGAACGATACGCGTCAATATCAACCCGTACCAGTACCTGTTAATTTTTAAAATTTATAAAATAGCTCGTAAATTTTATAAAATCTGCAACATGACCTTTGGATAAATATTTTCAACATGTCTCAGCTCTAAAATAATCAATTAATACAACAAATAAAATACAATTTTCATACATATTAATATTGATTTTCACATTTTTAAATAAATTAGAACTTAAAATAATATATTGAAAAATAATTTCTATTAATTAATAAAATCAATTAATAAAAATATTCTGTTAGTAGTAACTCTATTAATACTAATATAATATGGTAATATAACTGTAAGGTTAAAAATAATATAATATTTATATAAATTGTATTATTTTGTACAAATTTTAACTTTATTAATTAGATAATTTTCTTATTAATTATATAAAAAATATTATTAATATTAATTATTTATAAATAATAATAAATATTATGAATAAAAATAAACATAAAATTAAGAAACTTTTGTTGAATAAATAAACAATTTCATATATTAATGCATGCACTTATTGAATAAATATACATTAATGCATGTATATATTATTACATGAAGAAAAACAATTATCGTGTACATGCTAAGGTATATTGACATATTAATGTAAGCATGTATTTCTCTAAAAAAATCACAAATAAATATTAAATTATTAATGCACTGTGACTATCAATTGACCGATGGTATTTTGAAATAGTAAAATTACTGAAAAAATCATTTGGTCCTTTATCGATCGATCAATAATATCTCATTTATCAATTGACTGATACCAAATTATCAATCAAGCGAATTTTTTATTATTTTCATACAGATGCCCAACATTTTAATATCAAGTTTGTTTCGTTCGATAGAGACTAATATATCGATCTGACATAATACAAGACTCAATTCATATAAGAGAATAGGATGATCGGTACGTCCTAACAATATATCGTCAATACATGCTAATATTTATAATCTTGATTGCTATATGCTTGTGTAAGGCAATGAATACCAATCACATCTCGTTACATCTTCTTCGATGACTTCTATGGTTGGCTATAGATTTTGTTAGGAAACTATAACACTGTAGAAACCAAGATTTCGTCACCTGGTTACTTTTCCCTATACATACATCCTATACATGGTGTTTGGCTATGCTATGACTTTTTCTATTTAAAAGAAGGGAAAAACTAGATAACCATTAAATAGATGGCTATTCATAACCACCCACGTATAAAACAAGGGGTATTTTCGTCAAAATACTTAAATATTTGAGTAAATATCATTTTATCCTTCTATAATTTCATGATTTATCAAACACCCCCTTGTATTTTTAAAAATATTCCAGACCCTCCTGTATTTTAACAAAATTATCAAATACCCTCTGAAACTATTCTGTGATGACGTGACACTGACGTGGCGAGTGTGCTGACGTGACTATTGACTGTGCTTATGTGGCAAGCTAATTGTGCTGACATGACAGGTTGATCGTGTTAACGTGGCAGGTTTACTATGTTGATGTGGCAAGTGATGTGGCAGCTGACGTGGCAGTTATTGTACAGGGAGTGTTTTAAAAAAATGAAAAACACAGGGAGTGTTTGATAAAAATAAAAAACACATAGGGTTTTTGAAAAAAAAAAAAGAACATTATATAGGGTTTTTTTTTTGAAAAAATGAAAACTATTAGTATAAAATTTTTATAATTAAGAATAATTAAAATAATCATTTCAATTAGATAATTAACTCCAATTAATTAATTAATTAA
>JAOXYD010229570.1:0-18103 GCA_028565735.1 Pinacopodium congolense
ACCTAAAATGATGGGCTATTTATCCTAAAACGGCGGGCTTCCAGGGTGCCGTTATACCCCCATTTCCAGAAGCCATCAACGGCGGGTTGTTCTTAGAATAACAACGCCGTTGATCAGCCCAGAGGGTGTCGTTGAAGGGTCAGACTCTAACGGCTAGTTTCCTGTTTCGGACTTAACAACTTTTTAACCTTCCCAATGGCTAGTTTTTGTTTCTAATGACTCCAAACCTCTTCCAACACTATATATATGATTCCTAAATACTTTGAACAAGTTTAGAACCTCTGAAAAAAATATTACAAAGATCAAATCTTCATATTCTCAAAGCTTTTTTTATTTTATGTACAGCCTTTATTCAATTCGTATTTTGAAGTTTTAAATCAGTTTCTTGTGATGTAAATTTTATGTTTTCTATTAGTTTAGATATAGAAGAATCTCAGAAAGTTTTCAATTGATTTTTTGATTCATTATTTTGATTGTTTTAAACTTTCAAATGTTAACATACCAAAATTGTCAAAACTGTCAAATTTTTCTATACAGCACTTTTGAACATTTCGTTTTTCGATTTTAATCAGTTTTTGGGTGTGTAAATTTATTGTTTTGAGTTATCTTAAGGTTCTAGGAGTGTGCTAGTATTTTTTTTTCAATTTGTAAGTGATTTTATTGTTTGTTTTAGCTTAATATTTACAAGTTGCTCAAAGCTGTCTAGGTTTGAGCATTCTAGCTTTGTGCTTGATTTTGATCATTAAATTGATGTACTAAAATTGTCTTTGCTACTGAGATTTATTCTTAACATATATATTGATGTGGCAGTAGGTTTATTGCATTTAATTAGCATCATTTTGGTGATTAAATTCGTGTGTTAATAGCCTAGAACTTAAAGACTGCATATATTTGACAGTTTGTGTTTATATTGGTTGAATCTGATTGTTAAATGCATTAATCACGTTTTCAGTGTTTCAATTTGATTGTTTATGAACTATTGATGTACTAGGAGGCTTGTTATAATTTTGGTTTGCCTCTAGAACTTTCAGAACTAGTTTTATTGCATGAGCTTTAGTGAAACACCATCAAAGGTGTATTTGGTTACATAACTTGGGAGGATTGACTTTGGTTGATGTATTGGTTGCTCTTTGCCATTTAAAATAGAGTTTTTAGGATACTCTTGGCCTGTAGAAATCAATATTTAAATTGAATTAATAATTGATTGTGAATTGGATTGGTTTATGCTTTAATTGTGCATTGAACATTCCATATTGCATTTGTTGCATTTGAACCCTTATCTTGTGTTGATTTTGATCAAGGGTGCCATAATCTATATAAGCTTGGTTTAAAGCTCAAGGGAGCTTAGATTAGGGGCTGTCCTTGTAGGACAAAAATTATAGAATTTGGTTGTGTTGGTAAGGCTCCTCTTTGCCATAAAATGATTTTTGTAAGGGTTACTCTTCACCCTCTTTATGAAAAGTAAGATTGATAGGTTACTCTTGACCTAGAACAAAATTGGTATAGGTTCCTCTTGACCTTAGAATCAAGATTGTTGGATAGGTTCCTCTTGACCTTAAATCAAGATTGTGATAGGTTCCTCTTGACCTAGAACAAGATTGTGTAAAGGTTCCTCTTAGTCCTTAGTCAAGATTGTTGTAAAAGGTTCCTCTTGGCCTTTAACCAAAATTGTTGTTAGTAAATTTCCAACAAGTAGTTGGAGAGATGACGTGGTCTATCTTTGGGATAGGCAAACCTCTATAAATCTTGGTGTTCATCTCTTCCCTATCTCTTTTATATTTTTTCATTTATGTTTGATTAATATTGACATAAAGTTTGGCTTTCCATTTGAGTTGAATTTTTAGTTAAAGTTTTCGTATTGTTTAAATTGGCCTAAGGTGTTTAAAGTGTTTAATTTCCACAAGAATTTTTAAACATCCAATTCACCTCCCTCTTAAGTGCCATAGGGCTAACACACAATATACTCAAAATTGCTTAAACACTTTGTAAGATTGATTTCAATGCTTCTTCTTTTCAAAAACCACATATACAACACATATTTATACCCATCTTAAGGTTTACTAGTCGTTTATAACCCTTGCAAAAACTACCCATCTATAACTGTTGTAAAAATTAGCCATAACAAAAATTAATTGTTGTAAAAATTATCCGTTGTAAAAACTAACCATTGCAAAAATTAGTCGTTACACAAGTCACCATTTATATTGTTTCGTTTCATTTTCGCTGAGCTCAGTCAACTGATGTCTGGTTGACTGATTTGCACACATCAGTCGACCCCCACTTGAGTCAGGTTCTTTGGCTCAATTTGGCTCAAATTAATCTAAATTTAGCCCAAATCATATCTTAACTCAATCTAACATATTTTAACTCAATCCAACTAATACCACATATTTCTTAACACCAAGATAGGAATAGATGTCAATCTCCTCTTTAACTCTTCAAAGCTCTCATGAAACCAATCAATCCATTGATAAGGAACTCCCTTCTTTAATAACTTTATCAATAGGCTAACTATTATTGAAAAACCCTTTTCAAATCTTCTATAATATCCAGTCAGTCCCAAAAAACTTCTAATCTCTATTATACGTTTCGTTGGCTCCCACTCCATAATTGCCTTTACCTTTGTATGACCTAGCTTTACACCCTCTCTGGACACAACATACCCCAAGAACACTACATGCTCAGTCCAAAATTCGCACTTACTTAATTTGGTATACAATTACTTCTCCTTTAAAATCTGTAACACCGTTCTTAAATAGTTTTCATGTTCTTCCTTACTCCTGGAATGCATTAATATATCATCTATGAACATAATTACAAATTACTCTAAATACTCTTGAAAGGTTCTATTTATCAAAGCCATAAAAGTAGCTGGAGCATTTGTGAGTCCAAATGGCATCACTGAAAACTCATAATGACTATATTGTGTTCGAAAGGAAATTTTAGGTAGATCTTGTTCTGCTATTAGTTATAGATCCTCTCAACTGATCTAACAAATCATCAATCCGAGGTAAATGATATTTATTCTTCATTATCACACAGTTTAACTACCGATAGTCAATACATAATCTCATGCTACTATCTGTCTTCTTCACAAACAAAACTGGAGCTCCCCAAGGTGAAGTACTAGATCTAATGAATCCTTTCTCCAACAACTCCTCCAATTTTCTTTTTAACCCATGTAACTCCACATATGCCATCCTGTAATGTGTAATAGAAATAGGAGCAACACTAGATAATGTCTATATTGTGAAATTAACCTCTTGCAGAGGTGGAAAACCTGACGAGTCATCAAGAAATACTTTTGGATACTCTCTAACCACAGGTATGTCATCAAATCCAAGAATTGTCTCCTTTGTATTTATTACATGAGCCAAGTATGCATCACATCCATCTAATATCAGTTTCTTACTGTTACTATTGAAATAACATAAGCTGATAACTCTTTTCATTGCCCCATGAATACTACCTTCGATTTGCCCGAAGACTCAATTACCTTTTCCTTAGTATAACAATCAATTATTGCCCTATGTTATGCTAGTCAATTCAAACCCAAAATCACATCAAATTCTTTTAAGTCTATCACAATTAAATCTACAAGTAACTTTATCTCTCCAATCCTCACTGGACTCGCCCTCCTCATAATGCTTACTATTATACTCTTCCCCACATGTAAATGAACTCTTAAATCATACCCCAAAAGACTACTTTTACCCAAAATTTTTGGTACAAAATCAGATGAAATATAAGAATGTGTAGAACCAAGATCTAATAATATATGTGCCTTAACATCAAATAAATAGATCGTACCCAATACCATAATGTTAGCTACTGGTGCCTCCTCTATAGTCATGTAATAAATTATGGCCTGTGCCTGAGATAGAACTAATGATGTCCCAATACTGTCAGCACCTCAGCCTCAACCTCAACCTCAACCTCAACTAGCTCCTCTACCACTACCTCCTGAATTACTCTGTTCCTATGTAGAACCCCCAATCACAACACTTAAACTCCCCAAAGTAGGACAATCTCTCTTGAAATGCCCTCTATTTCTGCATATCTAGCATGCTTCATCACCTCTACTAGGTCTCCAACATGGTCCTGAATGGAATCTTCCACAAGTCTGGCATCCACGACCTGATCCAAATCCTCTAGCAAATGATCCTCCTACTCTTTGATTCAGTCCCCTACCAAACTTAATTGAAGGTGGACTAGAAGTATTGTAGCTGTCAGTCCCTTTATTGAATCTTCTATATCTGTTGAAATTTGTGGAATTACCACCTCTAGATAATGCACCACCCCTCTGATAATTACTTCCCTCAACTGACCTCTTAGTAAGTTGACTAAACTCACTTATAGTTTCAGATTAATTTTTCTTCATCTCCTTTCCCATCTTTTCTTGATTCAGTATCTCCTTCATTCTAAATGTAGCATTCAATAATCTTTCAAAATCGGCAATTCCCTAACCAAGTACATTTTTAATATCGATTTGAAGTCCTCACTTGAAAAGAAAGCATCAATCCTCTGGTTCCACCATAACTTCAGGGGCACACTTTGACGATACAGCAAAACACCTCTCGTAGGCTGCCACTAATATCTCTTTAGTCTGTATACATATAACATAAAAGCGAATATCTATACATATAACATCACAATTGCATATTACATTGGTTCATAAATAATATCATATTTTATATCACTTATATTCATTTATAAATTATTCTAGAATAGTTCTTCAATTTCTATATTTTTAATTTAACTTTTTTTTAATTTAAAGGTCTTCCTTAACCTAGTAGAGTTATACTCAATGGTCATGATACCTCCGACCCTAAAGATATCTTGGGTATTCCCACCCCATAATACTAGATCTCATCATAATGAATCATACAGAACACTTCTCACCCCTGAAGCATCTTGGGTATTCCTACTCCAAATACTAGTATAAATTACAAGGATATCCCCATCCCAGGATATCCTGACATGTGTCTAGTGATCAGTACCAACCTCATAACATGGATGTCAAGATCATCGAATATAAATCTACTTAGGCAAGTCACAAACTAATATCTCCTTATGGTTTTTTTTTTTCACAAATTCTCTGTTAATCTATCTATGCATAATTATATTTATACAAAAATTCTCAATAACTTCCCAAAATTTTTCATATTCCTTCATCCAATAATTCATCATAAAATCCGTCACATGATCATGTACATATTTTCATTACAAGTATAATTTACATATATTCATATCTTTGATTTATAAAGAACAAAAATCGTAATTATTCGTAAATCGCATAAAATTCACATAACGCAATACTTTTAAATCTAATAAATCATACAATCACAATATTTACAATTTTAAAAAATGACATATTCTATTTAAAAAAATTAAAAAAATCATAATATTTATTTATAAGCAAAATTTTCACACATTCAAATCCATTTAAATCCATCTTTTGCACAAATTAGCTTTTTTACTATTTACACAAGTTTCACAAAACAAGGCATTCTAAATTCCTAAAATTCTTAAAAAAATCATAGCATCACATTTTCATATAAAACAAAAAATAAGGTACGTTTTAAATTAATCCTTACTTGAAACTTCGAAAATTTCAAATTTTTATTCCGTCTCGATCTCCTCTCCTTCTAATTTGTTTCCAGCACCTATTTATTGAAAATTCCAATTAGACTAAATAAAATAAATAATAAGCTCTAAAATTTTCCTATTTCACTAATCTATCCCAAAATTTTCTAAACTTACAAAATAAATCATAAAATTTTCAAAATCACAAACTACATCTCAATTTCTCTTAAATTACTAATTTACCTAAATTTCTCCAAATCTACAAAAACGCCACATATTGATTTTTTTTTCATCTTTTGTCCTTTTCTCTCTCCTACCTTTCTCTCTCCACCTTCCTCTCTCTTCACTCCTACTCACAACACTCTCCCTCATCATCTCCCTTCTTCTTCTTTTCTTCTCATCCTTTCTTCTTCTCCTACTAGCCCACCCCTCTTTTATCCTTTCTTTCTCCTCTGTTTTTTTTATCCAACTTCTTCTTCTTCTTCTTCTCACCAAAATCAACAACTTCCCATTTTATTGAAATCCAAAACTAAAATACACTTATCACAAGAAGCACAACACAAAACTAAAGGATTTATGAAGGAAACTTGAAGAAAGCTAAACAAAAAAGGAAGAAGAACAAATGGGATGCTCAGTTGTCGGTTAAGATGGAAGAAGAAGAGGAAGTTAGCAAATTAAACCTATTTGATTTTATTAATTCAAATGGGTCGGATCAACTTTAAATGGGTTAGGTTTTGATTTTTTCTAGGCTTTACATATTTATACCCATCTTAGGATTTACTAACCGTTTATAGCCATTATAAAAACTAGTCGTTATAAAAACTAGCTATTGTAAAAATTAGCTATTATAAAAACTAGTTGTTTATAGCCATTGCAAAAACTAGTCGTTACGCAAGTAGCCATTTATATTGTTCCGCTGCATTTTCTTTAAAATCAGTCGATTGATATGCACACATCAGTCCACCCCCACTTAGGTTAGGTTCTTTGGCCCAGTTTGGCCCAAATTAATGCAAATTTAGTCCAAATCATATCTTAACTCAATCTAACATATTTTATCTCAATCAAATTAATACCAAATATTTCTTAATACTTTAATCTAACCAATTTTAGTCATAACTTAACTTTTAAGCTTATACATAACTAATTATCCAATACATACAATTTTAATTCAAGCAATATTAAACCAAATCACAATTTCATCCAGTATATATGACTTACTCTTAGGTTATACCATTTTAACCAATTTACCAAATTATTCATTCATTCAAACCTTAACCAATTAATTATCCCACATACTTATGCAATATGAAACATGCATTCATCCATACATCAAAAGGATTTTCACACACATCAAACACATACAACATCTCTTGATTATACATCCTACATGAAAATACTAAATTTGAATGCATATACATGATTGAGTCCTTTTAACACTATGATTAGACTAAAAGAAGACTTACACAAGCTTACTCATAACAACCTATAAAATTCTACTCTTGAACTTGATCTTCCATCTTCAGTCTTTAAGTTCATCTCTAATACTTCTCTTGATATCAAAATGGTCTTAAACTTCATCTTGCTTTAACACAAACTCTCAAACATGTTCTTTAACTCTAAAACTCCACAACCATGCACTTTAAGTCTTTACTATACACTTCAAGACTCATTTTCTTCAAAAATTATATTACACATAATAAACTTCATAAATATATTAGTAAAACCATTTTGTCATCATTATCAAAACAAAGGTGGAATCAACATTAGTTCAACAAAAATAAAGTCGATAGAATAAATATACTGTGTAATTGAAATTATATTTAGATTATAATTAAGAGAACCAAATTAAATTTTGTTATTATTCTTAAATTGTACCTATTTTAGACACTAATAAAGTAGAAAGACTAACACACATTATATTTTCCCCTTATGAATAAAGTAATCGATCTCATTGAGTAAAGTATAAAGATACTTAAACAAACATATGAACTTGTTAAAGAACAAGTTTTGTTAAACTAGTTTGATACGAGAATTTCATATGGAACATTATATGTACGCCTATAGCAAAATTTATTGTGATAATTGTAAAAGTAATTCTCTAAATTGAAATCTTTAAAAGGATGTTTGGAAACGTTTTTCGTTTCTGTTTTTTGGAATTTATTTTTTCAAATACAAAAAACGAAAAAATAGCACATAAATAGAAAAAATAACATATTAATACAACATAAAAATCGAAAAAAAACTATACAAAAATCGAAAAAACACAAAAAACCCAATAAAAACACACAAAAATCAAAAACCAAAACCAACAACAATACCAAACATAAGATATCTCATGTAAAGAAATGTTATATTTTGATACTATTTATGACGTATTTTAATCTAAGATAGCTTACTTGGTAGTCATGAGATATAACAACTATATGAAGATATTTGAATGATTAATATAGAAATTTATCACCTTAAAGTGATTGGAAAAATATTCCTTATTCTCAATTAGTATTGATTTAATTAATCGAAGTATAATGACACTTTGAAAATAGTTTTTAAATATCATCAATAAAATCAATTATTAATAGTAAAGAACTAATATGATTGGATTTAAATAGATTAGATATTAATTTTATACTCTATATCTGATTGAAATATTATTTAACAAAAGGATTGAATTATATAAGAAAAAAGGTGCATGAAATAATTAGTCAAAATAATTTTGATATTCTTAGTATTTGGATTGTCATGATGTATTACTATATGTCAATTTTAATCTATGACTATATTCATTTAATTAGAGAGTTAAAGATAAATTAAAAAGAGTTTAAATTTATCTAATTTAAAATATAGTTTAGAATTATAATTTAAATATGATAAGTCACACATAAATTATCTAAAGAGAGAAAAACAAATCTTAATTGTAAAAATTGAGAAACTTTAAAAATTATAGTTTAATTTATTAAGTTTGAATTTTAATTATAATTAAAGTGATGCTAATGCCAAAAAATTGAACTTATACCTATCATCATTTGCTATAACCTAATTATGTAATAGAATAGTTGATCGAGCGGCAAAACCAAATGGAAAACATGCCTTAATGAGTGGAACATTTTTTATCTTAATGAGAAAATTCCCAAAAGTCATGGAGCACCAGACTCTGACTGGACCGGTTTGCTAAAGCAAAACAAGATCAATGTGCAGGATGTTATGTTTATTTTTAGTTCCTTGGTGGCAAGTATTCATGGAACAAGATCAATTGAAGCTGTTTCGACATATTCCTCTGTCTTTGGGTTACTGCCCAATTCTACTGTTACGGAAGAACTCATCAATCTCAGGTTCCGTCCCTCTATCTTAGATAGATTTGTTTGGACTAAACATTCTCCTGGATCATTGACAAACCTTTCCTGTCTGGATCTCCTGAGAGGGCATCCCCCTCGGATCACATGGCCTTCAATAGTTTGGTTTCTCCAATCTCTTTCGAAAGCTACCACAATTCTCTGGTTAGCTTTAAAGGATAGACTTTAACACAGTTGATAGAATTAGCAGATTTTTTGGTGTCTCGCTCACTTGTCCCTTATGTGATGAGGGGCTTGAATCCATCAACCATCTATTCTTTGAATGCAATTACTCCTTCAGACTGTGGTTGGTAATTCAGAGATTTTGTGGCATCACAGCTCCTACGCAAACCTTATCTGGTATAGTATACTGGTTTCTTGTATAGAGCTCCCTAGCATACAATGATTTGTTGGAGAGCAAGATTTCTCTGGCCAACTCATTATACATCCTCTGGAAGCAAAGGAATTCTAGGATCTTTCATCATAACCGCACCCTGTGGAGGATTTGGTGAATGAGCTTGTTGAGACCACTAGAATACAAATGTTTGCGCATCAGCTTCAGGATGGTTGCAGTGCCACAATCAAAAGCAGATGGACACTATCGGACTAAGAGCAAGTTTCGAACAGCATCTCATTTGGTTATGTAGTTCCCCAAGACTTGGAAGTTATCGATGATTTCATATTTAAATGCAGATTGATGCTACTTGCATCTTCCAACTATGGGCATTTCTCACTTAAAAGAGTAGTTTAAGCTCTAGCGTATTGGCCTTGGCGTTGTTTTTACTGTCCATCTGTTATTATAACCAATATCGTAAAAATCGGATCGAACATCGAACTAGTAGGGAAGGGATTAAAGGTTTAAAAGTTCAAACGGTATAAAACTATTATAAAATCAGTATTTAACCGGTGTAAAATAATAATATGTATAAATTATTAATCTATTTTTTGTTAATTTTTTATTAAATTATAATATCAAATATATATTATATTAAAATTTTTCATTTTAATGTTTATTATTTTAAATAAAAATATATAACAAAAAATATATAATAAATAAATAATATCATATAAGAATTAAATAAAAATAAAAATAATTAAAAAGTAAAAAAAAGTTGAAAGAGTTGGTTAAAATAAAAAAATTTAAAAAAAAAGTAGAGAATGGTGAGTTGGGCTGGATTGAATTGAAAAGAATCAGACCAACGAGTTAAACCGATCAAACCAATTAAATTAGTGATTTAAACCGGGTCAAACTGATCAAACTGACTAGTCTGACTCTTAATCTTCCGATTTTTTAATATAACAATTTTTAAATGAACTTAAACTGATAAATTAACCAGTTTCAAATTAATCGGATCGAATCGATCGGTCCAATTCAGTTTTTTAATCATTGGTTCTTATTGCTTCATTTAAATTACAGTGTACATGCAATATAAATTATGTATTCAAGATAAATCATTTAATGAGTCAATGATTTTGACAAATTCGAACCAATTTGTATTAACAAAATCAACATACTTTTTACTCTTGAATAGCTACAGATGTTTGCCTTGCGAATTCTGCACTTGCGTAAATCCTAACAAGATGACTAATTGATGCAATCACCATTAAAATTGGTTTTAGGCCTTATATAAAATTGACTAAATAAATTCTCTATTTAATGTACCAATTCAATTAAGTATACTAATTTAAGTGTATGCAACATTTTGTCAATTATATACCCCTATTTATTTAATACATACATGAAAGATAATGACAATTGATTAATCCGCTATAAAAAAAACTAATTAATCTGTTATAAAAAAAAACTTTAGGGGCTATTTGAATTGGTTTTAATTTTTGGATTTTTTAAACACAAAAATCAATAAAAAATATTATAAAAATAAAAAAAAATACACTAATAAAGCACAAAATTCGAGATAAACAACACAAAAATCTATAAAAATAAACAAAACCTAATATAAAAATACAACAATCACAACCAAAAGCTCAATCAAACGTCCTTTAGATTTAAAGAAATTGTGCTTTAAATCTAAAAGTATTTCTCTCTATATTTTATTAAAAAAACTAATAATAAATTTATGGTATGTTTAGTTGAGTTGTTGGTTGTGGTTTTTTGTTGTAATTTTTATGTTTGTGTTTTTTTATTAGATTTTGTGTTTTTTTTTCAGTTTTAATATTGTTTTTTTCAATTTCTGTATTAAATTAGTTTGTTATTTTTATTATTTTTTTATTTCTGTGTTTAAAAAAATAAAAATCCATCTAAACAAAACCTTAAATGTACATTAAAAATGGAGAATGTACAAATAAAAATTTTAAATACATCATCAAAAACATAACATTACCACAACGATCTTTAACCTGATTGTAATGTAGAGTTTCAGCCCACCCACGTACTCGTTAGAAGTTCATCAATTTAAGGAAAGCCCACAAAGTTAGAGCAGCATTATTTAACAGTAAACGTCAATATACTAAATTAAGCCTCAATTTTCATTGTATTGGGCTTCTTGAACTTTGATTTTTAGTTCGACTGTGAATTGTCATTATAATTTCTTATAAAAGCTAATAAATCCTTTATCATACATTCAAGGGGTGGTTTGGAAGATCTCTTTCTTTAAAGTCTTTCTACGTATAGAAAAATTCTCGTTAACTTCACAGATTTCTATAAAATGTACATTTTACTAAAAAATTCAATTAATATTGCTTTTTTTTGCTTTTATTATTGCTTCATTTTTTCTTGCACGTGTGAGGGGCATGATGACGCAAGTGTTGTTTAGTATTTTTTTTTTTCAAGGTCCAAAACAAAAATTCAATGACCGCCTGAATTGTGGATTGAGGGTGATAGATTGTTACGGGAAGGTGGATAAACAAGTTTGATTTGAATGATTTCTTTGAAGTCTTTTAAGTATAACAAAAAAGTCTTGTTACCTTCAAATTTTTCTTTAAAAGTATTAGAAAATAGGATTGCATTACGTACAAAATTTTAATGACTGACTCAATCCGTCGATTGAGATTGGTGAACTATTACTTGCTTTCAAAGAGTAGTTAAACAAGTTTGAAAGATTTCTTTTAAGTATATGAAACGTCTTATTGACTTCACAAAATTCTTTTAAAATATTAGAAAATGAGATTGTGTTTGAATTAAAAAGGTTTCCATGACCGACTCTTTATGTTGATTTGCAAGAGGTGGCTAAAATTATTTGAAAGATTTCTTTAAAATATAGGAAAATTCTTGCTTAACTCCACAATTTCTCTAAAAATATTAGGAAATGAGATTTGCATTATCTTAACAATTTTAATGACGGACTCAATCTATTGAAGTTGACAGACTTTTATTATTGTTAATTACTTTTGAAATTTTATTTTTTAAAAAATTACATAATATTCTACCAGTAATCTTTTATATTTATCTTATATAAAAATAACTATAAAAGATCTTAAATGAATGAAATATTCTGTAATCAAACTCTTTATTAAATATATACTTAGAAATGGCAGATTTCACCATTTCACATTCCATCGGAAAAAGGTAATGAATATTTGTGACGTATCGAGCTAGCTGTATTTTGACCAACCTCTAACCGACTCTACCCTATCCCCTAATATTTTTCATGTTAATCAAACTACAGCTTGTGTCCCAAGGAAACAACCCCTGAATTACTCTTCATGACGTTATATGTATAAGATATATTAGCCAGTGATCATCCACGAGACTGTAATGTGGATGGGACATAGTTTTTCTTCAAGACCACGATGTTGCAAAGTCAACCACCCACCCACCGTAGACAAATCAATATGAATATAATTAATTATCCAAAGTTAATCAGGTTTACACTTAACTAATTCAAAGTAAATCTCTTTTTTATTCAGTGCTAATTATTCAATCTATGTGGTTTGAAATCTTCTTGATCATACTTACCCGACTGTTTCACTAAAGAGGTTCACATGGCTGGAAGTTTTTATTGGTCATTTCTTTGGCTTGCTCTATATATATATGTTTATGCTGATGACATGCTCGTTGAATTAGAATAATTCCACTGTCAATTTTTGAAAAGAAAAAAAAAAGTAGAAGAAAAATCAAGGGCGATATGCTTGCATTTGGGACTTTCTTGGAACGTACTCCACAAAGAATTTCACTACCTTACGATTTTTATGGGTTAGCTGCCATTCAAGGTGGTTTAATTTTATGAGATAAGCTTTATTCAGAACTCTTAACTTCAGAGTTTATATATTCGAGTCGTGATTAGGAAAAAAAATCACAACTCATTTAAAACTTTGAAGAGGATGATTAGTTAGAATTGAAGATACGTCATAATTTATAAATACTAGCTAGATCGAGTTTACCATTTAATTTTAAATTATTAATTCATCAAATAATTTATCTGAATATATAATTTAAGGGTTATTATAGGTGATCGACCATCTACTGATTGCTTTTTCATTATTATAAAAATATGATTGAATTAATTAACACTTGAATTGTTATGTACAAATAAATAATAAAACATTTGCTATTGTAATTTTATTCTAAAAAGGGAGAGACCAATCTTCTTATGAAAGGAATTTTTTTCCATAAAATCTTATGAAAGAAATTTTGTTATTTTGTGCATGAAATAGACAAACTTATATGATAACTATATACAGATCTTTATATAATCTCATAGTTATGATTTTCTCTTTATAAGTATTTATTTAGTATCTCCAAATATCCTATCAGTTATTGTTGAATATCAAAAAAGGTATATAAATACATGTAAATTCATTCAACAAAATACAATTCAATTACATACCAATTGTTTCTCTTCTACTCTCTGCTTTATCATGGTATCAGAGCTGATACATTAGTTGTATCACTCAACCAAACCCACCCACAATCCTGCAATCAACACACACCACAGCACAGTCAGTCAAACACCTCCCAAACAACATAGAACCAATACACCACAATCACAGCAACTACCATGGCCGATCTCACCTCTCCCACTCTGCAATTCAACCAAATCACAAATTTCTTAACCACACAATTAGACTCCTCAAATTACCTCATCTGGCACAATCAAATTCAAGCTATTCTTATTACCTCTGACCTTATTGGGTATGTTAATGGCGACATCCTCCCACCCCCGGAAACTCCAGGCACTGTGTCTCCAGAATACATCAAGTGGCAAAAATTTGATCGATTGGTTTATTGCTTCCTCACTGCCTCCTTGTCCAACTCCACTGCAAGACTTGCCATCGGTTGTACTACTGCTCGTGATCTCTGGTTAGCTCTTGAACGTCATTTTCTCCAGCAGTCCAGCTCCAAACACTCTCTAATCCAACGCAAGCTTCATACCTTACAAAAAGGGGACCTCTTCATCACTAATTTTCTTGCCATCGTCTCCATTACTGCGGAAGAACTTGCTGCTATTGGCGTCTCCGTTTCGGACAGAGACCTCGTTCTCTTCACTCTCAATGGTTTACCACCCCATTATGAAGCCTTCATCACCGCCATTAAGAATCGCGAATCCCCCATCTCCTTCGGTGAACTTCGAGCCAAACTTCTTGTCCATGAACAACGCTTACTGTCTTTCCACTCACTTGTTCCACAAGATACTGCTTTTGCTGTTTCATTTGCAGGACCTTCTCCACCTAGCAGACGCGGCGAAAGTCGCCTACGAGGACGACGAGGCCCTTTCGTCTCCAACTTCAGCCCTAATGGGCTCCTTGGCCAGCAGGTATCCTCTCATGGGCCGGGCCATGTCTTCCCCAGCTCCAGCAGGCCAGCCCATCATGCCATCAACTCCTCTAAGCCCATAACCAACACCCACACAACCTATGACCCAGCCCATTACCCTAACCCACATCTGACCTAGCCCAATCAATTCTCCCAGCAGCCTAATTACCCTAATAAACCTCCTACCCAATGTCAGATTTGTTGGAAATGGGACCATATTGCAGCCTATTGTCGGTTTAGATATTCTGAATCTCGAAATCGCCCAACCCATCCTATATATGATCCCACAAATTTTTCTACCGCTTACACTGCATCAAACATCCAAGATCCGCTAAACTCTTCCTCCAGCACTCTCACTGAATGGCTTCCAGACACCGGTGCCACAAATCATATGACACCTAATTCTAATCTTGTCGACTCTGAAATCCCTTACAATGGTCCAAATCAAGTGATTGTCGGTAATTGACAAACTCTTCCTATTTCATCTACTGGTAATGTTACTTTCTCCACTCCAAATCGTTCCCTTCATCTTAACAATATTTTAATTGTCCCAAATCTCACTGCAAATTTACTCTCTGTTGCTAAGTTTGTAAAAGACAACTCTTGTCTTATTGAATTTAATCCTTTTGGCTACATTGTGAAGGATCTCAAAACCAAGACGCCACTATTCGCGAGATCCATCCACAATAATCTCTACCCTATCAAGATTCCACATCACTTCACTAATCCAATTGCTCTACAAGCTACATCCACTCCGCTCACTTTGTGGCATCAACGTCTAGGTCACCCCTGTTCCGCCATACTTTCTAGGTTGTCTCTTCCCTTTAAATTACCCTCACATGTATTGAATAATTGTACTTCCTGCTTATTAGGCAAAAGCACTTGTCTTTCCTTTCCTGTATCATCACGTGTCTCTACCATGCCCCTACAAATTATTCATTACGATATTTGGGGACCGTCACCTTCCCTTTCCCTTTTTGATTATCGTTACTTTATAATTTTTATTGATGATTTCAGTCGTTATACTTGGAGTTTTCTTTTAACCTACAAAAATCAAGCTCTTTACCAATTTCAAAACTTTAAAACCAATACTGAAAATCTCTTTTTCACTACAATTAAAACCTTCCAGTGCGATGAAGCACCTGAACTCATCAAAGGATCCTTTGCCACTTACCTTACCACACATGGCATTTCTTACCGCATTTCCTGTCCTCATACTCCACAACAAAATGGCCTTGTTGAACAAAAAATCCATCACATCACTGAAACTGGCCTTACCCTTCTCCTACATGCCTTTCTACCTAAATTCTTATGGTTTAATTCCTTTTCTAGAGCCACATATCTCATTAATCTATTCCCAACACCTATCCTTCATCACAAATCCCCTTATGAAATCCTTTTTCTCCATCCACCTGACCTTTCCTACCTTCGTGTCTTTGTCTGCGCTTGCTTTCCTTTTTTTGGGGCAACTCGTACCAACAAACTTACCCCCAAATCTATACCATGTGTCTTTGTTGGGTATTCGACACAATATAAAGAATATCGTTACATTGATCCTAAAACTTCCAAGCTTTACAACTCTCGCCATGTCCACTTCCTTGAAAATGTTTTTCCATATGCCACTCTTCCTCCCTTCCTCCTTTCACCCCTAAAACTCCCTCCACCTCTACCAACTCCTTGCCTCTACCAATAACACCCACTCTATCCTAACCTGAGCCCACATCAACCACCTCACCCCCTTCCCCATTACCTCAACATCGAATGATTACTCGCACACGTGATAACACTCGTGTTCCCCGACTCCTCCTTGATTATGTCACTTATTCTACTTATACATAAACCTCGCCTAACCTTGATCCCACCTCCTTCACTCAAGCCAACAAATATCCACACTGGCGCCAAGCTATGCTTGATGAGTTCATGGCTCTACATCGCAATCACACCTGAACTTTTGTTCCCTTACCACCCAATGCTAATATTGTTGGATGTAAAAGAAATTCTGAAGGTACTTTAGATCAATACAAAGCCCGTTTAGTTGCCAAAGGCTATCATCAGACTCCTGGTATAGACTACACTGATACCTTTAGTCCCGTAGTCAAACCTACTACAATCCGTCTCATCATCACTATAGCTCTGTCTAAAACTTGGTCTATTCCTCAACTTGATGTCGCCAATGCCTTTCTTAACAGAAACTTGTAAGAAACGGTTTACATGGCTCAACCTCCTGGATTTCTTGACCCTCATAAACCTTCTCATGTCTGTCATCTTCACAAAGCCCTTTATGGTCTCAAGCAGGCTCCACGAGCTTGGTTTCATCGACTAAGCCAAAAACTACTTGATCTCAAGTTTATCTATACTAAATCAAACACTTCTCTATTTGTTTATACCACCTCATCTCATACGAAATCAAACACTTCTCTATTTTTTCACTAGACCACTGTTAAATGGATAGTTCAATACCTTTGCTCTACACCCACTTCAGGTATACACTTCACCCGAAAAACCCCTTTTTTTACTCATGCCTACTGTGATGCTGATTAGGCAGGCTGTCCTGATGATCGTCGCTCCACTTCTAGCTACTGTATCTTTCTCGGACCAAATCTCATTTCTTGGAGTGACAAGAAACAACCAACTATTGGCAGATCTAGTACTGAAGCTGAGTATCGAAGTATAGCTCTTGCTGTTACGAAACTTTGCTGGTTGCAGTCTCTCCTTGGTGAATTAACTTCCCTCACCTCATGCCCACACTTTGGTGTGGCAATCTTGGTGCCACATTTCTTGTTGCAAATCCAATCACTCAGTCTCGCACCAAAAACATTGAGATTGATATCCATTTTGTTAGAGGTTTAGTTACCAACAAGGCAATCTCAATTCAACACATCTCTTCAAGCCATCAAATTGTCGACATCATGACCAAAGCTTTACCTTCATCCTCTTTTCAAAAACTTCGAGACAAGCTCACTGTGACCACCCATCGTGAGCTTGAGGGGGCCTGATAACTATATGCAGATCTTCATACAATCTCATAGATATGATTTTCTCTTTATATGTATTTATTTAGTATCTCATTTGATTCTATTTTGTGTATCTCATATGATCTTCAAATATCCTATCAGTTATTATTAGATATAAAAAAGGTGTATAAATACATGTAAAGTCATTCAACAAAATACAATTCAATTACACACCAATTTTCTCTCTTCTACTCTCTATTCTATCAATATATATATATATATATATATAATTGGAATTTGACAACCAAGTTAAATAATCTTTTTTATGAATGCACAAATTGGAGAAGTAAAATTTCCATTGTTCTAATGAAATTTCAACCTACAAACTCTCATAACCAAAATAAAGAACGAAATTATTCACATGTTGTGTCAAATAATTTAGAATTTTTTCATGAAGGGCGAGTTCAATGGAGGGATTTTATTTAATCTCAAAGTTTAAGTATTACCAATGTGATGGTTTT